>MU183273.1:52653-79528 GCA_016904865.1 Pissodes strobi | reverse complement strand
TCACTCCCCGTAATCAAACTCCTCTCACCAGTTTGACGTTCCTGCCACAAATTTTGAGGATAGTCTTTCTTAGACATATACTGTGGTGTTTGGGTTGTTAGGCGTCGTCGGTTGTCTTTTGCTCTTGACGTTCCGCCATCACGAGCGGTTGGCATCTTCAAAAGTTGTACTCAGTTTTACTGCTTGCGTACTACTGGAGGTCGGCGGGCTCTCAGCTCATATTTATGGTTGGCTTCGGTCTCATCTGATTGGTCAACTGTGATGGACGGTGTCGTCGTTTTCACTTTTAAAAAAATAGCACAACAATAGCACGTACAATAAAGTAAAAATCACCACACCGTCCGTCACAGTTGACCAATCAAATGAGGCCTCGCCCACCGAAGCCAACCATAAACATGAGCTGATACCCCGCGGAGCTCCAGTATTCCGCAAGCAGTAAAACTGAACACTAATTCTGAAGATGCCAACCGTTCATTTTGGCGAAACGTCAAGAGTAAAAGTCAGTTAATTGCTGCGGTAAATGATGCATCTGGCCGATCTCCTAGTATTCAAATTGCTGCCAATTATTTTAGAATGGCCGACATTTAGCTCTTTAACCAACGTTTTTTAATGATTATGATCTTTAATCGTGCAAATCAATACACCATTTATTAGTAGATATCAGAGAGACCGCAACACCAGAAATCAATAGGTAGTACTACTTCTACAATCTGCAGCATTGCGATTAACAATTTTTTGGAAAATATTACAAAAACTAGCAGCAAGGAACCAACCATCAGTAGCTTCTGAAAAAAAATAAATAAACGCCAAAAATAAGTCCATCGACTACTACCTTGAATGAGTTTCTATGCAAGACGGAATTTAAGATTGGCATTTTAGAGGCAAACAAGATGCATAAACAAATAGTTAAGAAAAATGTAGCTTAAGAGGAAATGGAAGAGAAGATATTGTTATGTGGAAGAAAAAACCCTTAGATATAAAGAAAAAAATGCGAGACAAAATATTCACTCAGCAAAGAAGATTGGTATGAGTTCAAGAGTTGTCTTAAGTGAGCGCATAAGACATGTGGAATCTTAGAACACTTGTATTTGATTTGTGAAAACTGCGAAAAACAGTTGTCCCATGTTTTATATCTTGCTTTAAATAACCGAACACCTAATATGGGATTATTTTTCTGAATTCAAAAAATATTTGACCGCTGCTTTTTGAAAAGTGTTGAATTGAAACTAACCCAAATTAACCTTATCAGTCTGCCACGGGAAATGTTTTGAGTGAATTTGAGAATGTTATCGAGTTCATATATGGGCGGAAGTATAACTGATTAAAAATCAAGGGTCAAAGTTTGCATAGAACGAAATATGGATCCACGATTTCCTGCTGACGGAGTTTCACCTACTTCGATCAGAAAAGAAGAAGGAGGAGAAACCTAACCGACAGATGTAAGGAAATAAAGTCAACAGCTGCATTTACCCCCCCCCCCCCCCCCCCCAAAAAAACTTATAAAATCTCAGTCGGTAGATAACATTGTTAGATGATTATGTGTATATAAGCTGTTAAAAATACATATAAAATCAAATATATTCCTATCTAGTAACGAATTAAACCTGAATCAAATTAAGAGCATCTATGTTTGGCGAGAGCATGTAGAATTTAGATAAATTCCATAATTTCCAAATCGAGTTATTATGCAACATTTGCAGTTCCAACGGACGAAATAATTTGAATTTACCTTGCTTTTGCAACTTTAAAGTGTTTCACGCCTCGCAAATTCTCTAAAGATAAAACGGTACGAGTTTGCCGTACAGAAAGCACCAGAGTTCTGCAAGGTTCGTTAAACAAAAACAGTTTCCTTTGAAGGCGAGTTATTAATGGAGGTGGAAACACTTCGCAATTTTGGAATTTAAAACACTGTCTCTCGCTAAAAGATTATGTATTCACATTCCATTACGTTTTACTATTGCGTTCATCTGAAATACCTAGTTATGGATTAGGTAGGAATTTTGTATAATTCAGAACAAGTTTATGGATGAATATAATTCGAAATCGGTATGAACTATTTTCAATTCGTCCCAATTTTCCATCGTGTTATTAAGGACGAGAGGTATTTAGATAATCTCTCTATGCAGGTCCAGAATTTAGATCAATGTTCGTTCATCATTCTGTCAATTTCCAAGTAAGAAGAATGGTGTTGTCATATGTTGGTCATAATCCATAGTATATGAATACTTCTTGTTTCGTTGCAATGGTTCTGTTTTGGCAATATTTCTTTGTTTCTGTATCCTTCGGAATGAAAAAGGCGGGTCACACATAAGCTTGTCTTAAACAAAAGTAAATATTTAATATTAGGTGGCTTTCAGGAGCTGAAACTCCAATTTTGTTTCGAAAATATGCATGTCAACAGCGTTAGCTTCACTTGATATTTGCACTTGAATGGTCTTGCAGTTAATCAAGTATGGCGTACATAGAATTTTGGTTTTTAAAAAGCTGTATAATCTTTTTCTATTTGTGTACAAACGTCAGTGTGATTAGCAGTGTCTAGATTTTTTTAACATTAACACCTATATTTTATTATCAAAATATTAAATCTGTAAAAGTATTAAATGTAATTTTCAACTCACCGCTTCGTTAAGTACCTGCTTCCGCAAAATTCATCATTCGACATAATATGATTTCAAGTTCTTATTCTAGGCAGTTTTTTTCTGTCTAAAACTGTAACATGGTGATTACGGGTTTCAACTAAAAAATTTTTAGTTTGGGTTAATAGAATCCACTAAACAACTTGGTAAATACTCGTTTTGACTAAAAATTTAAAGCTTTCTCAGTAGCACATGCGCAAAACTACTACCAGTGAAATAAGCTACTTCTAGATTTGATTATTTCCTAAAATAAGCTGACCGAAAAATATATTGAGTCAATATTTTTTGTGTGCTTCTGCGGAATATCCAAATCCCTTTCTCTAATCTGCTTTAGCAAAATGTTTATCACAATTTCAACATTTTAATGGCCATGATTAGCCATCTTTCTTCCAAAGTGGATTCCCTTAGTTCCGAAGCAGTGTCGCAATCGCAGAGCAGATGCTCTACTGATTCGTCTTCCTGTTCACAGCCTCTACATAGAGATGTCTCACATAATCTCATTCTGTAGAGATGTTTCCTTTGCTGGCAGTGTCCAGTCAGAATCCCCCATGAGCCGTAGGTTCTTCCTTGACGTACCCAGGTATACCTTTGCTGCAGGGTAGCTTAATAGCTCCCTGGCCAGTCGACAGTTAGTTATTTCGTCCCATATTGCCCTAAAGTTTTCATGGGTGATCTTTTATATCTTATGTATCAACATCGCAATAGGTAGGTTTGAAGGGCTGGCCCCCATAATGCTTGAACCGACTGCCTTTCTAGCCAATTTATCCGCAAATTTCTTACCTTCGCACTGTGCATCCTTTAACCCAGCACACAGAAATTCTGTTTTTGCGGACCGCATCCTCCAGTGAGTGTGGCATTCTAGTAATGACTTAGCTGTAAGTTTATATCTTTTCAGGGCCAGTAGTGCTTGTCTACTGTAGAATTTAATAGTCTTGTCCTCAGTATTCCTATTCCTGCGAACAATCTCTTTTGCGGCTATGGATATAGAAGCAAGTTCAGACTGAACTATGCTTGCGTGTCCGTCCATAGATCATTTGAGTTTAATTCGCAAGCTTCCGGAGTAAATTCCAGAGCCTGTTCCTTCCTGGGTTCTTGAGCCATCCACGAAACGATTATAGGCTCATTTGGTTTTATTTGTACATCATATAGTTTGTCGAACACAAACTGGATGCTGTCTGCGCTGACCTTTAGTAGTGGCAGTCTTCCGGCTGCCTCTTGCCACAGGTGGCGTCTAATCTCTGCACATTCTATGCTGGGCTGCACACCATGAAATCGGAGCCACAGCAATATAGTCGAAGCCACCTCCTTTAGATAAATATCTATGGGCGGCAAGCACAACAGTACTTCGATTGCTCTGCTTGGGGCTGTTCTCATAGCTCCCGTTATGGTTAGACAGGCAGTTCTCTATACCTGACTGAGCTTAAGCATTGCTGTTTTTATGATCCACAGATCCACATTACGGCCCTGGGTTTCATTTCCCAGGTGTTTCCCACGGTCCTGCTGCACTGTTCATAAGAAATATATGCCTTCTTTAGTCTTCGTTCTAAATGAAGAATCCAGGTTAATTTAGCATCGAAGGTGACCCCAAGGAATTTTACCATAGACGCAAAATTTAATTGTGTGTTTAGGAGGGTCGAAGGCCGTAGTGACTTAGTGGCACCATCTCCATCTTCATGGTGTTTACAGAGAGTGCTCCTTACACCACTCTCCGTCTAAGCAAAGGACACTCTTTATATGATAGCACAGAACTCCTTCGAACTTTCCATTGAGCAATATCGTAAGATCGCTCGTCTGCATATGCATTGGTGTATCAATCTGTGGGCAGCCTCTTGCAACAATGTCTCTCACTATATGTGGATGTAATACAAAGAACATTTTATTCGCTTAAAGAGAAAAAAACAAAGCTGGGATCTAAAGCTTGTAAATCATTTTTAATTTAAAAGAGTAAGTTAAAACAAAAAAAAATATTTTCTCTTAATTAATCTTATTAAACATCTACAACATATTGGTCTTTCTTCTCTTTTTGCAATCTTGTCAAAAGTACTTTGTCGCAAAGTGATTGGTGCATAATGTGTCCATAAGTAGTTCCTATATCTTAAATTTCGAAAAAACTGCCTTGATCCAGCGACGTGTTTTACGGCTTGATGTATATACACTACATATTTGATCCATTGAATCAACTCCACTCTTTGCATTGTTATAAAAGGCAATTATTTCCAGTTTTTCAATAAAAAGGTATATTTCTATGGAATGAACGAAGGTAACAAAACGGCGTCTTTTAGTGAAATGTGACAAGCTACTTGTCTATTGCGAGCTGGACTTGTAACTGTCTGAGTGGTAATTCCATATTATTTTCTTCTTGGGATAGTTAGTTTCATGCAGTTCTATCTTTTCCATGTGTATAAATATCACTATATAAAACACTTTATATTTCTTCTAATATGGTCTCCCTGAGTTCTGTTCTAAAAGGATCAGGAGACCTTGCTCTACGTCAATTATCTTGTTGTGCTATCGTATCTTCTGTCCAGGTATTTACAGGATCCATATATTTTGCTGCAGATCGAGAAATTCATATTTTATTAATATTAAATGCTGCAGTCCTTACATTTCTAATTAAAGCAGTAACTGATTATTTAAACATCTTCGTTCCATAGTAGTTCTTTGGTACTAAAGTATTTTCATCTTCGTCCTCACTTGCATTTTCTCCATTTTCTCTATCTGCAGACTGATCGCAGTCATTTTTATGTTGAATATTAGTCAGTGTCACGTTTACTTTCGAGAACATTGTAATCATCTTCGTCAGATATTTCTACACCACCATCCAGAAAGTCAAACATATGTAAAACTTCATCTTCGAAATCATAATCATCATATCTCACACGTTTTGGAGTAGAAGGCATGACGTCATATACACTACATATTTGATCCATTTTACCAACTCCATTCTTTCCTTTGTTATAAAACGCAATTATTTCCAGTTTTTCAATTAAAGTGTGTTTCTATGGAATAAACGAAGGTAACAAGACGGCTTATTTTAGTAAAATATTACAACATTAAAGCCCTAACGTGAAGAACCTGCTTGTCTATTGCTAGCTACAAAAGAATTATGGATGCTTGTATAATTATAACAAACTTTACTATTTTTCAGGATACAAGGAGCATACTTTTGAAATTAAGGTTGTTTTCCCTGCTCATTAATTTATGTTTTCAAATTTTCTAAACAAAAGCGTGAAATTGACTTAGGTTATCATTAATAGAGCACATAACTGCAGCAGTTCTTCTGCGTCAAGCCTTTATGTAATATACTTCACGAAATTAAATGGCACAAGTTTTATTCCGTCAAATACATATAATTTTTACAGCCTCGGTAAAATTTGTAATTACTACTTTTATAGGAGCTATAAAGAAGGCGCGTGGAAATCTTAACGAGGGTACGGCTATTCTAATAAAAAATATATACCAATAAAAATAGTTGATTGGAACTAAACGAGAAAAAGCGTATCTGGTAATAATTTTAACATGCAATACGATAGCTATATACTAAAATATTAAGAAATAGAAATATGTTATATATACCATAGCTTATTTTTGATTCTAGAACTGTGTCTAAATGAGCCCTAGACGACGAGGTGGCTTACAGACCGGTCGATGATATAGGGCGTATCACAGCCATTTATTCCCAATGAAGGGTTTAGATGGATAAATAGATATTACGTGCCATTAACAATTGTTTGCTTGTTTTACACATATCATACTATCATAAGTAAACAAAAACCGACTAGACAATTAAGCTAATCTAACACACATAAATAGAACTCATTATAATTATTATACTATTATAAAATAGTAGTATTTGTAGGTTACAAAAAGAAACTGACGATTAGTTAAGAATATGAAACTAAGAACGCATAACGTGGCAGATCATATACACAGCGGGGCCGGTTGTTTGTCCAATTCCCGCCAAATAGTTCGCTTAAAGGTCTTAAGGGTAGATTCTTGGTTGAATCGTCAAGTTTTTTATAAAGCCTGATATCCAGTCAGGTCCTATCTGATAATCTTAATCTATAACACGGCACGTTCCTAACGTGAGATTGATGCCATCAGTGAGGATATGAATGCTATCGTGGAATGATGTAAGCTCATGTAACTGTCATCTCAAAAAAAGAAAACATCGCAGGACCTGACTTATTAATGACAGGACCAACTCTGACTCTGGCCTCACCCATAAGCTTGCTGGGCATTAACGTAGAAAACAACATATCTTGGAGTTTTCACGCCCCTAAAATCGTCATGCCAGCAGCGCAAAAGCTAAGAGCACTCTATAGAGCAAACAAGTTGAATACACTTCATCAGCTCTTACTGCTCTATAAGGTCTAGATAAGACCATCTTTGCAATACTGTTACCATGTGTGGAGCTCAGCACTCAAGCACTTGCTCAAGATATTAGACATTTTTCAAGCTTTTTATAAAGCCAGATGTCCAGTGAGTTCCTATCTGATATTCTTAATCTATAACGCCGGCAGTAGAAATAAATACGCACATGGTGTATTATATCTATGAGCAAATGAGTGTAATGAAAAGTTACCAAAATACCAAAGCCATCGAGAGCTTCAGCGAATCTCCTGCAGTGGCTCTCTACATATCCAAAGCATTTGATAGGATGTGGCATGACGGATTGTTAAGCAAATTGACAGCATTCGCACTACTACTATGGCTTTCCAATTTCTTAAGGGATCTAAGCACACGAGTTGATATTGATGGACATCTCTCGGAGGAATTTAAAATCAATTCCGGAGTTCCTCAAGGATGTATATTATTTCCCACACAGCTCCTGTTCTATATTATTATCAACTATCTTTTAGACAGGAAAACAATTCTATTTACAGCTTTGCAGACGACAGCACTCTTATATCGTAATCAATGAGACATTGATAAACATACAAAGAATATCTTGTGAGCAAGTTATACTTCATGAACAATGGTTTGCATTGGTCACGATAACCAGCTCCAGCGAGAACACGGACGTTCCTCTTCTGGAGAAGAGAAACCCCATCTGTATGACTACAGTTTTCTCAGAATATTCCTTATGCATATTGTATGTAGGAAAAAATAAGGTATTAGTAGTCGCTAACAAGACCTTATCTACCAAGGCAAGTCCTCAGTTTACGCGAGAAAATTATATTTGTTGATAGCTTGCCACATAACACCTCGAGTCCACTTTAGGAAATCGTCGGTAGTGGTACCAATCAATTTAATGGATTTGCCTTCTGAGAGTAAAGGTTGTAACCGGCAGCCTATTTATTTTACCTGTATTCAGATATAGGCTATTCTGTCTGAACCAGTTAACTGCTTTATTCTCAAGGTGTGTAGAAAGGGTCTGCAATATGACTGTTTATGAGTGTGCTGTCATCCGCATATAAAAAACAGTTTTCAAGAAGTAGAGAGTAATAAAGAACGTTAATATAAAGAGTGAAGTGAATGGGGCCAAGTATAGATTCCTGGAAATTTCCGTACCTTGCACTTTTAATTTCAGAGTAGAAACAGTTAATACAAACATGTTGAGGTCTTCTTAAATAAGATTCAAAATAGTAAGGATACGCCCCGAAAATCGTAAAAGTGTTCCAGCTTATGCAGCAGCTTTTCATTACCTGCACCGTCAAAGATCTTGCTTGAGATCACGGAGAGTGACTGATACACTCCTATCTGCTTCAAGGCCTTCGAGTATGTGGTCAATGAGGTCCGATATTGCATTAATGGTTGACAAACCTGGTTAGCAACCAAAATGCTTTGGGTTGATGATGCTATTAGTTTTCAGGAATGTTTTAACGATGATTCAAGAATTTTTCCGAATAAGGGAATTATGGGTATTGGTCGATAACTATTTACGTCAGATGGGTCACCTTTTTTAAAGACAGACACTACTATACTTACCTTAAAGACGTCAGGAAAAATACCCTAAGAGAGAGACATGAGTTATAAAGGTGGACAAGAGGGATCACAAGATTGTCGGCGCCATGTTTTACAATGTTGCTGTTTTATAGAACTTGTATTATCAAAAAATGCTACTGGCTCCAAAAATTACTTATTATATTTATTAAAAGTTTATTGGTAGCATGCGTGTGATCTAGAAATGGTAAACTTATTATTATACTTTCAGCAGCACATACGAAAAGTCACTAAACTTGTCTGGCCTAATATCAAACAAAAACAGTAGGATTTTCTACTTCTTTTATAATTTACCAGCCTCCAACAGTTATTGTTTTTGTTTTGGGAATTGTTATAAAATTTTTATATGCAAATTGTTTTGAGTGTCGAATTTCCTCTATGTGCTACCGCTGAGAGTGTTTAAATGCATTATATGATTGTTCATCTTTTCTATGCTCTGACATTGTTTTCAGGGCTATTAGAGGGCTTCGAGCTGCTCTCAACCACTTTTCAGGTGGCTTTTCAAATTTAGGGTTATGTGCTTTGAGTAAATTTTCACTTCCCAGTTATTTTTCTCTTATAAGTTATGTCACTCAGCTTAAGTGTAACACTATGTTCTGAGCTAATGGTCTGAGAGACAGGGGTCTATTACAGAGCTGGTATTTGAAGAATTATCTAAATTTGTTAAGATATTATCAACAGAAGTTTTGCATGTATTGTTCACCATTGTATTTCCACAAAAATCAATATTGAAGTCTTCGGCTATCACAATAGTCTTATACTTTTTGCAAATGCTAGTGAGGAATGCTTCAAACTGTTACAAAAAGAAAAACACTGAAACTAGATTTACCTGTTCTAAACAAGGTTTTAAAGATTGCTGCGGCTGAGATTAACTCCGCACCACCAAGTTCTTAATTCAAATTTACAGGGTTAAAAGAACTCACAAGATTCCAGTGCACAAACATGGCAACCCCCATGAATATGATCCGACATGCAAAACCATGAACAAAATTTAAAATTACGAAATCTAACTAATTGGACCTGATCCTCCCTCCCTCAGCCATTATTCAGAGAGGCATACAACTCCAACCTTAAAATTTACATCATTCAAATATCATGATACTTCGTCAATTTTCGTAGATAAACCTACATTAAATGTTCAAGTGAAAAATATCTACATTTCTGTCAATTCTCTGAGCAATTTTACAAATTTGGCCGCTCCATTAATATTCAAAAAGAGCCTTTAATATATGCATCCATATTATTGTTGTTGATATTGTTGTTGCTGTTTGGATTTTGTTGGTTAGGGTTGCATTTGCAGCCGTGGCTGCAGGTTAGGGTATCATGGCCGGATGTTTTATAAATCGGCGTCGTCAGTCGCACTCTGCAATATCAATTTTGAGCCTTCAGGATAATGTCAAACGAAAGAAACTAAAACACCTTTGTGAGTTTTTTTCCACAATGTAGTTGGATGGCGAAGGACGATTTAAATAGTTGGTAACCATTTTTTAAGTTGTAGCTAAGTTCGTATCTGAGAGATGCAATCGAGTGGTAGGTCTGGCAACCAGCAGCATTGCCAAAGCTTCAAAATCGATGGTATTGTAATTTGCCGTCGTAAGTTCGGCCTCACCTATAATACTAATCACCTTATTTTCCGTTTGAATTAGTTATCCTTTCCAGGTCAACTTTGAGGCCAATGTGATCCTGACTTGTTTAGTTCCCGAGTAAAAAGGATTTTTTTTTATTTATATGAAGTAGACTGGACAAATTGGTATCTTATTGTGTTCAAAAACCATTTGAACATGTTTTCAAACCTAGCGATTTAATTCGTATTATATTAATATTCCACGCCTCCACAATCCACTTATTTCAAAACACAAATTAGGGTCAAAATACAAGCTAGGGTCAACCCAAGTGGAAACGCATCCGACCAATCACAATGATTCCTACAGCGACTACCGGAAACAGTCAATGTAGCGTCCGTAAAATTCCGATCTATAATAATCGAATTTTATAAGAACTAGTCAGCAGATTTCGACCAGGTTTGTGTTAAAGTTCATAATTTTTATTTAGACAACCGGTGATCTTAAGTTTTTGTATAACTTCTCTATATTTACAGTATTTGCCATCTACGCGGAAGGGATATTCCAGGAGTGATAGTAAGTTCACGCGCCAATGGGGAAAGACCGCGTCCTCACCTTCTTGACAAGACTTGTTCCCGACTCTCTCCCAAGTAAGTCGCGATAATCCGCGCTCCCTGTGGCACTCGGCCATGGAAGTTGTTCCCTGATTCTCTCATAAGTAAGTTGCTATAGTAAGCGTTCCCTGTAACACTCGGCCATGTAAGTAAACTCACTCGTTTACAGTCACTCTCTCAAATGCCGAAAAGTAAACCACGGTTGAACGTTGCTCGTCAATTGTTGTGGACATTAAAGTAATATTTATCCTTTTATTATTACTTGTATATTACATCTCAGCATTATCTCCGTTAACCAAGCTCACACTGAGTGGTTCCGTAGGAACTTTAACAAACATTTAACTGTATTTAGCTGCAAGGTTATATTTATAACCGTATAGTTTGTTAGGAATATAATTGTTTAGGCAGTTCTTTAGCGTTTATAAGTATTGCTATTCTGATATTGTGTGAAGTCGATACCTAGCACCGACAGAGACTGTCTATATTTTAGCACTGTCAGAATTCAATACTTTATATGTTTATATTTGTTTATTTATGAGCTTCAAGTTGTTTTCAAGTAAAATAACATATTAAAATATTCATATAATAGTAGAAGTGTTTGTTTTATTTTTAAATTCGCTTTAGAACTAGCCCCTATAGTAATTTATACTGTCCATGTGCAGTCTTTGTTTGCTAAGAAAATCGACCAAGATCGAATCTACAACATATTGTTGGATTAGACTTCGAATGAAAATATTTGTCATATTATTGGCCTTCGGGTTATTGTTCCAAGGTATCATATATTTACTTAAAGGGATATTTATGAAATATAACGGCTGACTGAACAATTCTACTTCTTTACTCATGCCGAAGGCATCTCTTTTAACTCTCAAAGTTGTGAATCGTTACCACCTTCCTTAATTACTTGCCTTCAAAGGAATCGGTTTCTGTTTAACGAACCTTATAGACGCGCTCTTGCTTTCTGCATTGGCAAACTCTTATCGCTTTAACTTTGTAGAATTTTGGAAGCGTGAAATATTTTAAAGTTGCGAGAAGACGTTCAATTTCAAATTATTTACCCTTTGTATATATTTTTCAAATTTCATTAGAGGCATGTCTGGTGGTTTGACTCTGATATATTTTTAGAAAAATATAGAAAATATGCGGTATTAGAGAAAGATTTATGTATTAAAATCATACAAATACATATCGGTTTATTCAAAACATTAACGTTGAAGTCAGCTAGGCTGCCTCACAGGATGGGCATGACAAAGAGTCTGCTAGTAAGATCAAAGAACCACTAGCAGCCAGCCACGTGGAATCACAAAATCGTAGCATATAAGAAAACTCCTTAAAAACCTTACCCTTAGTTACGGAACGAGTCAGATCAATAATTCACTAAAAGGTAACAACAAAGATAAGGCCTAGGGCTCAAATTGGGTCTGGTAGAAGAACCCGCGAAGATATATCGTAGAAAACTTTTCTACGATTTTCCCTTGGTCGAGACGATGAATTTAAGGATACCTCCAAAGGCATGTAGAAATTTAATTTAAGTTGCCCAAAAACTTGTTCCCTCAGGGCAATCACGTCATTTAAGATACAAACCACTCATCTTTTGCGATTTCTACCTAATCCACTTAGTTGTGCTGGTTAGCATACTCTGACACAAAGAAAATTAACTAATAAAATTAATGTTAATTAGAAAATCAACGAAAACTGAAATAATACGACATTTTATAAAGGTATATGGCCACAATTAACTTCCACTAGGCAAAAGCAATCAAGATACAGAAATGCTAGTTGCTAATACATAACTTGAAGCCTTACTAATATAGCTGCTTTCATGCCTTTTCTCAAATTTAAAAACATTTTAGTCAACGCCCTTTCTACTAGGAAAACCAATGAAACTCAAAAAAGCTAAAAGAAGAAATTAGAAAGGTAAATACCAGACCTGTATGAATAAGCACCCTTGCTGCCAGGAAGAGATTTAAAGTATTGGAATTGGGACCCACTACATCCATACAAGATATATATTTTTAAGATTAATAGTAATAGACCCTTTAAGTGCAAAGACATAAACAAGCATACTCTTGAAACAAAATTGGGATTTAAGCTCCTTAACTTGAAATCAAACATTTACTTTTAGAAAAGTTAATGAAAAAAAGCGTATTATAAAAAAGGATTCAGAACTCTACAACGAGACATAGATAGAAATTGCTGGATTCTATCCGAAATTATTTGAAGAAATATCACTATACTATGTAAAGTGTCTAATATATGATGCTATCATCCTTATGTGTACCTTATTTTGAAATTGTATCCATATTTAACTTTCATTTCGAAAAAATTTCCAAATAATTATTGATAGAAAACAAAATTAAACTTTATATGGCAAAACAAAACTAAAAACTAATATTAAAATACTGATAATCCAAGCTATAAAAGACAGATTGGTTTGCTTCTGTAAGAAAGTTTAAAATATGCTGAGATGCAACTGCCTTGTTACGCGTAAGTAGAAATATCATAACAAAAAAGAAACCGTGCTGATGTACTTCGTAAATAATAAAAAAACTTCTAACTTTTAAGATCCCCTTTAAGGGAAAATCGTCTTCACGTAATTTCTAAAGTTTAAGAACTTTGTTATAGCTACTAAAGTTGAAATTTGTAAATTTCGTCGGCGCTTTAGTACTCTTGGTGAAAAGAAATGTTAATTTGATTTATTAATAAACATTTGCATTCTAACTATGTGAGATATATTCACTATGTATTATATGTAGTATTAAATGCAGGCTCCCAACTCCCCTACACCTGCGCCCAAATCAGGATATGTATTTATGAATAATAATTTTTTATACTACTGAAAAAAATGGTATTACACATAAATGAATATACAGAATTATTAATATTACTTAAAATAATAAAAAAAACTCGATAACAAATATATTTTACAGGTATGCTTGTTCTGCAGTTTCAAATTTCATTTACCTAACATCGAGCCTAACATAGTATTTAAGGGAGTGTTTAGGCAGAAAAACTATATATGCTATAGACCACAAGCCATGATATTCATTAAAGTTTTAAAGAAAAGGGCCCCAATTTAAATATGTATTTTAAGAAAAAATATTTATACTTGTAAGGTTATTTATCTTTTTTTAGTTGTCGCTATTTATAGCGACTTAAGTATTTAACTTTCAAAAATCTCTTTTTAAAAATTATTTATTAGGAGCTAACTATAGTTTGACTTTACTTGACAATAGCTAAATAGAGAATGATCATACATAAAATTTATCTTAGGAGGTAAATTACATTACATTGCTTAAATCTAGTTTCCATCGGTGCATCTGCTGAGTGGGCAGTCACACGGGCTCGGTTTCATGCTGAATGGCCGATTCCCACAGGTTGTGGTGACTTAACTCCTCCATCCTTAAGATTCGAAAATTACGGAGTGTTTTTCCGAAGGAATGCTTTCCATGGGTTTGGCTTCTTCTTCTTTCCTAGGTTTTTTCTTCTTTGTGTGATTGCTAGAATTATAATAATTAGGGACCAAAACACAAGGGTGATGTAAAATGACGTATTTTGGGGTTGCTGGCTGTCAAGACTAACCGAAGTCAGCTGATTGGCTGCATTCTTGAGGCGATAAACTTTAATTAATTTTGGTTGTATTTGGCATTTCCAAAATAGTTTCGTGCGTTATCGCAGACAGTTTGATTTCTGGCAGGATTAATGGTTTTCCTTCTTGAAGTTTCACGTCATTGAGGATTTTTTTTCCATTGATTTGGATCTCGCAGCTTTCAGGTATTTTGACTAGAACTGATTGTTCGATTGGCAAATATTGATCGCTGCTAAATTTTGCTAATAATTTTTCGGCTTAAATTGGCAGGATTAGAACCATTTCTTTCGCGATTTGTTCTACGATTGCTTCTTCAATATTGATTTTGAAAGTCGGACAGTCGGCTGTCGGTGTGTTCATCAAGAAACTGTTGACACATTCGTCACGAGGGTGAAATTCTTCCAGACAGAAGTATGTTTCTTCAACGGTCGGGCAAACGTTGTTGGAAAATTGTTTCTTTTCTTCATTTTGTGCCAGGTAAGTGTATTTTGGGATAAATATCATTTGATTTTGGATTACTGGGTAAATATGAAAAAAGGTAAAAGGTTCGGGTCTCAGTATCGGTACATGAATAGCAAAGATAAGCTTTGAATTTGAAAAAGTTATTTGCGTACCAAAAAAATTGATAATAAGACAATATATTTTGGAACCTTGGAATTTCATTTTTTCTGTAAATCTTTGTTAAGTATTTTAACATTTCATTTAAGTCAGAACTTGAAAGAATACTATTATGAAGAGCGTTTATTTTTGCAGCATTTTCTAAATTCTCCAAAAACATAATTACATTTTGGCAATCTAAATTTAATTGCGTAAGAATGCCTTGAAAACTAAGATAATCTCCTAAGGACTTTATTTCTCGTTCCATTGTATTGCGAAGCGTTTTTAAACGAAGTTGAAGTTTGTCTTGATTTTTGCTAAGAGTAATAATCGTGTTGTTATAATTATTTATTAGATTTTTTGAGAGTGAAATTTGCAATTTCATTTCATTGGCAATTTGTTTTTGATTTGTATTTTAAATATTTATTGTTCATCATATCGTTGACTATCTTCCGAATCTAACGTACCAAATATCCATTTACTTGCTTTTCCAATAATATTTATTAATCCTCGTTCTTTTCGGATATGTGGGTGTAAATTTTGTAACTTATTGCTCGCGATTTGAATTAAATATTCTGTTCTTACAAGTAAGTTTTCCGCTAAGCCATGATAAGAAATATGATTCATAGCATTTGATAATAATAAATGATTTCTAATTATTAACAAATTATTTTCGATATCATCTAATTGATTAATTAAGTAACTTAAATCTATATAATGCAAAAACGTATGTCTATTATACACTATTCTAGAGTTTCCTAATTTTATAGGAAGGATAGGGTTATTTAAGTTTGTTACTTGAATGTCAGCTCCTATCGTCAGTCCTATGTGAAGTACTAGGAACAGAGTCGTCAATTTTTTCAGCATCGTTAACCTGAAAAGATTGTTTAATTTTAATTTTAGGTTTCCTAGCGCTACTCTTATGATATGATGTTTTATTTGTTTTTATTTTGATGTCTGTTTGACCTTTTAAATTTACTTTCTTAAATTTAGGATACATTTTTCCTCGCTGTTTATTTTTTATATAGGCGATTTTTTGCGATTGAAAATCCGTTGACTTCTTTTATACGTTCATAGAGTTTATTCAATGTTTTCTTATGAGTTTGTACATAGTTTGAAATTATCATATTATCATTAAGATCGAACGGATTTATTGATTTTATATGTCCTGTGACAATTTCAAATGGGGTATATTTCGTAACACTATGTATTGAATTATTAACCCAAACTAACCCATAACGGCTCGTTTGATTAATTGTTCCGTATTTAGATTATTATGGTCTTCCTGTAAACAACGATAGCTTTCTATAATTGATGAGTGAAATCTCTCAACAGGGGAATTTGAATTACTATTTTTGGGTGTAGTAAAGTGTAATTCGATTTTGTATATTTTACAAAAATCTTCTAATTCCTGGTTTTTAAATTCGGTACCTTGATCGGCGGTAATTTTTAATGGAAGTCCGTGATGTGTTATAAAATTGAATAGATTTTCTATCACTTCTTCTCCGGTAATAGCTTTAAGATGGTAGGCTTGTCCATATCGAGAAAATGAGTCGATAACGGTGACAAAAGCTTCGCTATTGATTCTGAAAGTGTCCACATGAATGTGCTCAAATGGTTTTGAGGCTGTTGGAGTGAGGTTAAATTTGATTATTGGTGGATCTCTATCGTACTTATTCTTTTGGCAAGTTTCGCAATTGTTTATATAGTTTTCTATATCTATAGACTTTCTTGGTCAATAGAATATTCGGCTGAGTGCTGGTTTCATTTCCTTCATGCCTCTATGACATGTTTTAGTCGTGTGATACATTTCTAACTTTTCTTTCTGATCAGAGAGCTTCTCAATGTCTTCTAGAAATGTAGTGCAATGTTCTAATTTATATGCAGAGTTTCGAAATAGGTTTTGTAGGGTCACAGTAAAATTTCGTGCTAATAAATCGTTTCTAAAGAAAATTGCATAAACTCGTTTAGGGTCTATATTTTCTTTTAATAATTTCACGATATGGGGTGTTGGATTTCTATTAGAGATAGTGACATACATCCTATTATTTTCAACGACTTTTCCTCTTCGTATTTGAATATTTTCTACTTCTATGTCGGTGATTATTATTTGATTTTTATATTCATTGATCGGTCTTTCGGATATTGGTATTGCAAATATCGGGTTTTCTACTGACGTATGCACTGTTTCGTTGTCAGTGGATGGTTGAACTAATGGTAATTGAATCTTTGGTGGTTGAATTTGAATATCGCTTATAATTTTTATTTTTGGCTCATTGATGTTCAATTTCAAAAGTTCTTCTACTGTTTGATTGTCTAAATTAGGTAAATCCTCTTCATTTCGATGTAACAAAAATTCTTCTATGATTTCGTCCGAGTCGCCTAAATTGTTAAATATTGATTCTGTCTCTATGGCGTTGATATCTACAGGGTGTCTTGAAAGTGCGTCTGCTGCTTGGTTTGTTTTTCCTTTCTTGTATTTTACTTCATAGTCGAATTCTTCTAGTTTTAATCTCCAGCGCATTAGTCTTGAGTTTGGTTCTTTTAATGACATCAACCATTGTAGCGGTTTGTGATCGGTATATATTACAAATTTTTGTCCAAATAAGTATGGTCTAAAATGTTTACAACTCCATACAATAGCTAAAAGTTCTTTTTCTATTGTTGAGTAATTTATTTCTGCTGGGTTCAATGTACGAGATGCATAGCAAATTGGGTGGTTTTCTTGTTAAAGTATTCCTGATATAGCAAAATTTGAAGCATCAGTGGTCAGCTCAAATGGTTTGGAGAAATCAGGGTATGCTAAAACTGGTTCTGATGTTAACGTATTTTTACAAGTGTTAAAGCAACCAACAAATTCTTTTGTATGTTCTACCTTGCTATCTTTTTTGAGACACTGTGTCAATGGTTTGGTTAACTTCGCAAAATTTTTTATAAATTTCCGATAATAACCGAGTAAACCGAGAAATGCTTTGATTTCACGTTGTGTTTTTGGAATGGGGTATTTTTGTATTGCAGAAATTTTCTTTTTATTTGGTTTTATTCCGTTGGGAGTTACAACGTGTCCTAAAAATTCTACTTCTTTACACAAAAATTCACACTTGTCTATCTGGATTTTTAAATTTGCTTCTCTTAATTTTTCGAATACTATTTTCAGATTTTGGATATGTTCTGTTAGGCCTGTGCTTATTACGATTACGTCGTCCACCATACAAATTTTATTTTGTACGTCCTTAAAAATTTCATCCATTACTCGTTGGAAAGTGGATGGAGCATTTTTTAATCCGAATGGCATCCTTAAAAACTCATAGTGTCCATTTTCTACGCTAAATGCGGTCTTTTCGAATGAGTTTTTATGCATTTCTATTTGATGAAATCCACTAGCTAAATCTAGTATAGAGAAATACTGGGCTCGTCCTAGCTTGTCCAAAATATCACTTATATTTGGGATTGGATATCGATCTGAAATTGTTTTTTCGTTAATTTTCCGAAAATCTACAAGAATTCTCCACTTCTGCTTTCCGGAAGTATCGACCTTTTTTGGAACAATCCAGATGGGTGATGACCAAGGACTACTGGATGGTCTTATTATTCCTTTTTCGAGCATTTCATTTACTTGCCGTCTTACTTCTTCTTTATGAACAAACGGGTATCGATATGACTTGGTGTGTACTGGGATATCGTCCGTTGTCCTAATTTCGTGTTTAATTTTGGATGTGAATGATTATTCTTCATCGTTTTGATAGAATATGTCGGAAAATTCTTTACATAACTTGGAGATCGCTTCCATTTCTTCCGGGTTCATATGTTGCGTACGAATTAAATTATTTTTAAAAATTTTATTTTCTTGATTGCGTTTTTTATTTTGCGTATACGTTTCGAAATTAAATAATTCGAATTGACTTTGTTCAAACGGTTCGACTATTAATGGTTCTTTAAATTTTACAGTTATATATTTATCATGGGGATTTTGAATTTCTAGAATAGCAAATCCGTTATTTGCACGAGAAAGTGCGGGTGGAATTATTCATTTATCTAGCTGTGTTGCTTTTACAATAATATCGCCTTCATAAATATTAACTGGAATATTCTTTAGTACTTTTTCGTTTGGATTAAGAGTGATGGAAAAATCTGTTTCCAAATTTTCTCTATATTTGAATGGAATTTCGATATCAGGTCCAATCAATCTTTGATTAATTAGATCGATATTTAGACTCATGTTCTTTAAGTCAGTTAGTCCTATAACTCCGTCAAAAAAGTCATGAAAGTCAAAAAGAATAAAATTGATTTCGTGATTGTTACCATATTTTAGAAAAATTGGAATATCGGCTTGAAATTGAGTATTTTCACTTCCTATGGCGGTTTTGATAATATTTTGAGAACGATAAATATATTGTGGGAAACATTGTTCAGCCACTGTAGGTCTTAGAATAGAACGAAAACTGCCTGTGTCGATTAATAATTTTATTTTCGGGTTTTCGAGTTGTGTATATGGTAAAGCGTTACTAGAGGAAATATTAATTTCCGTCAGGCTTGTGGTTTTGATGGGCCTGGGTCTAGAAAATTTTCATTATTATCGTTTACAGATAATTCGTGAAGTTGTTCTATTTGGGCATTATCGTCATAATCGATTTGATTATTGATATTTATAGGATTTTGTTCTTCATATTGAATTTCGTCACAATACGTATCGGAATATGAGTTTGAGAAATTATTTGATTCATCTTCCTCGAATTCATTTGAATAAAGTTCTTCGAAAACGTATTTTGGGTTTTGATATGGTTGAACTTGCCTTTGATATTTATTAATTCGTCTAGAAAAGGTATGATTTTGGGGATTTATTTTGGTGAATCCATTTGTATTTCTAGATACAATTGACATAGGAGTTGGTTTTGGAAGTTGATTTGGTGGAGTTTGATTTGGCTTGAATACATTACGAGGTGGTCCAAATACTTCTCGATTGGTTGGATAGCGTTTGGTCGGCATTTGTTTCGGTTAAATATTTATAGGTTGTGAGGGCCATGAAGGTTTTAAAGACATATTAGATTGATTTTGGTTACTAAAATTTGGGTTCACGCAATTAAAATTTGGTTGGAAATTTGCGTTTGTCTGCGACTGAAAATATTGGGGATTTTGATGATTAAGTGGTCTATTAATAGAGTTATTTATTTTATTAGGATTTCCTGTTTGTCCTAAATTTCCATATAATTGTTCAAAATTCTCAAATTCGGCTACATAACCCATAGCATCTTCCAGAGAGTCTGGTTTTCTAATATACATGTTATTTTTCAGAATTCCTGAACAACCTGCTATAAAAGTGTTAAGCGCTGTTTTGTCGTATAGATTTATATGACAAAGTTTTTGATTTTGATCAAGAGTATTATCATTGCTAATACGTTGTATTACACTACTTCTTAATAATTGCAACCTACTACCAAAATTTAATAAATGTTCTCCCTTGTAGGGTCTCGTTCGCGTTAATTCTTGTACTAAACAATCTAAATCTCTCCTATCAGCAAAACATTGTATTAAAGCTGATTTTAAATCATTCCAATTTGTTAATTCGGATCTATTTCCTACTAAAATTTCTGCTTTTCCGATTAGTTTTTCCTGAAAACAGTCAAAAATATGCTGATTCAATTCATCATCGTTTAATACGGCATAAGATCTTATTAAGTTCTCGCAATTTTAAAATAAATTTGTTTAAAGTATTACTATCGCCATCGTAGGGCTTAATATTATCCAATTTGGATTTAAAAAGATTCCAATTCATATTATTTCTAACTTGATTATCTTCGTTTCCGTTAGGCATGCTGCCAATTATATCTGTGCTTGCAGTACTAGATATAATTTCGTCTATAATCGCTGTACCTACGGTACTATTACTACTTGATTCTAATATTGTACTTGCAGTACTGTTTTTCTTGAAACTTAACGAATTTAGTTTCTCTACGAGATCGTCCAATTCGTTCATAAAATTATTATTTTTTCTTTAATTTAATAATTATTATAATTGGTTTATTTCGATTGAGAAATAAAAATAAAATTCTTTGATTGATTAATTTACTAACCTAATTGTCTTCAATAGACTAAGAAAATTTGTCTCCAGTAGACTGAAATTAAAATTAAATTGCTTATCTATACCTTCCGAGTACCTTATACAGAGGGTCAAAAGGAAACGAAAGGAATGGCACTTACAGTTTGCTGTAGTCTCCGCTTCCTTCCCGATTCTCTCGCTGGTTTGTCTGGTCTGCTGTAGCTTCGTCCCTTTGATTGCACTGAAGGGCTGGATAACCCAAGTAGTGGATCTGGCCTGAAGATTCTGGTCGTTTGATGATGAACACTACCGCACAATCGACTGTGCCACTTAAGTATTTAACTTTCAAAAATCTCTTTTTAAAAATTATTTATTAGGAGCTAACTACAGTTTGACTTTACTTGACAATAGCTAAATAGAGAATGATCATACATAAAATTTATCTTAGGAGGTAAATTACATTACATTGCTTAAATCTAGTTCCCATCGGTGCATCTGCTGAGTGGGCAGTCACACGGGCTCGGTTTCATGCTGAATGGCCGATTCCCACAGGTTATGGTGACTTAACTAGCGCAACAGTTTTAGAAAAACTTTTAAGAATCATTTTTAAAACGTCTTTTCCATGATGATTAGCACATCCATCGAAATGTGAGATATGTTTTTGCTCAATAAAATATTCCAAAATTAAGCAAAGCATGAACGACCTTTTATTATAAGTTTCTAGAAATATATCCTTAAATTTATTTATTAGTTTATTAAAGATTATTTAAGTTATAGATACAACATTTATAGCTTGTTCTCGGGGACGTAAAAGTCCTCCACAGTTTAATTTATTAATGAGATTAAAATTGTCTTCAGCAATAAATTGCTCGTCATACACTAATTTTTGTTTACGGCTGTCACATTTTAGTTTTTTAATGTCATATAGCAACAGTAATCACCTAATTATGTAATTAACGGCAATACATCTTTGATATCCTGAGAGAGATCATCATTATTAGAATTTGAGACAATAAAGTTCTAATTTGGGAAAAGTCTTGTTGAGAGCAATTTCTATCTGGGTCCATAATCAGGTAGTTCATAGAACTTATTAACATTAATAGGGCCAAAACTGCGAGACTGAAGTGTTAATATAGATTGAATTCAAAGTATTTTCTCTATCTCGTTTAACTGTCGCACAGAAATATGATAATTACCACCTGCCATTTACCTGTATTTACCAAATCTGAAATTTCCCATCTTTGGTAGTTTAAATGTAAAAAATTTGACGGTAAATTCTCCAGAATTATCAAAAAGTATGTTTTTCGTGCTCCTCAAACTCAATATTTTTGAGCTTTTCACCTTTATTTGGCCGTATTTTGACATGTTTTGATAAAGAACTAAAATTTAAAATATATGGTATACAGTCTTCTTCTGGCCGTGGTTTTGGTAAATCTATTGTAAAAATATACCAGTGTTTGTACTTTCTATTATACTACCTTCAGGGAAATGAGCTTCACATACATTCGTGTTGTTTGTGGGTATAGCTTTTAGCCATTTTGTTGTAAAGTTACGTGCTTTCGAAAACCGAAAACATGAATTTTAGGACTTTTTTATAGTTTCCATTACAGCTAGGAATGCAATATTTTTAGGCATAATTGCACCATCAGTTACCACAAAACTAGCCGCAAAAAGAGAAAAATATTCAATTAAACACAAACGGACAACGTCACAACAGGTCTTTAAATCCGAAATATATAGTTTTGCTTATTTATAAATACGCCTAACAATATAACTTGTATACCTAAATATACAACGAAATATTAGGTACAAATTTCACGCTCTTAAAAGCACATCAATAGTTTCGACTTAACAAAAATGCAAGAAAATAACACTAATTACCGATTTCGCAGCAATTAGTTTGGGGCTCGTATAACCAGACGGCTTTTATCGAAGAAAAATTTAAATAAAAACATCCTTCGAGGCCGCCGGCATAATTTTGCTAGTGGCCAGATGTCGGTAACGATGAAAGGAATTTCTGCGGGCTACGCGGGCAGGCGCTTTCTGCATAAGCGCGAGCCCGTATTTTCACTAATGCTCAATCGGTTTTGATTGTTTGTATTGAATGGTATATTGGTTAGATTTGTTTTCGCTTTTACATGAACAGTAACATACAGTGGATATTCAAGACTATTAAGGAGACTTTAAAACGGATAGCCAAGATACGAATACGAAAAATATCCAAGATGATGAACATATGTTTACCGAATGGACTGAAAAAAAGGTCTTATTATTAATAGAATTATTCCGTAAAAGTAATTCGTGGAACCCTAGAGAATATACTACTTATGTCTAAACTAGGCCGTACCCAAAATCTGTACCTCCTTTTATCTTTTTTATTGATAATTTTTCGGGTCATATACCCTAATAAGAAAATTTCGTCGTCGTCAAACATTCTAGAATGAAGAACAACAAAAAACTGTGAATTCCGCGGCAGAGCCGTTACAAACCGCGGCGTGTTGTGCCTGCGACGAGGCCGCAAGTGCCGCAGGGCTAGCCCAGTTTGGTGGAACCCCGCCTTTAAGTTCAGCAAATTCGTAAACTTCGCAAATTCGTTGATGGCTGTATAAGGAATATACAGTAGACTCTTTATAATTGGCGGGTGTTGGGAAAATACCCACTCAAGAGGTGTTATTGGTTGGAACAAGCGGTGCTGCCAACTATTGGGCTCGGCAAATTGTCCGGCAAGTATATTTGTGATTTTAAATATGTATATAAAACAAGGTATCTGTCTATATTTTATAGGTATAGATACGTAATATGAATAATGAGAGATGGTTAATAATATTGCACGAAATTTAAAACACAGCGCACAGCGGCGACGGCGGCCACCAATTCCGGCGTCGCCAATCATCGAGCGGCAGATTATCGAGCGTGCTCTGCGCTATTTTAGGAAAGTGCACGAACAAGGAAGTAGTATTAGATAATTAAATATATAAATTTCGAAATACCACATTCTAAAAAGAGGAAAGAACATTTTATGGAAATTGCGCCTCGATCGCAATTACCTTTCCACCCGCAGACCACCCTCCTACATAATCGCTCTAAATAACAAAGGCCTACATGCACGACGTCACGAGCTAAAATATTGTGAGCACTTGGTGGGATTCTGTGTATAAAATATGATATATCTATAGTATATTAAAAAAGTTTAGAGTATGCAAGCCAAGTAATACGTTCACGCGTTAAGAAATTTGAAAGTTTAAAACGCTAGTTTCCTATGCAAGAGAGGATGTCTGAAGGTTCGTTAAGCAGGATCAGTTTTCTTTGAAAGCATCTAATTAAGAAGTCTGAAAACTTTGGCAGAGTTGTCACTGGTAACTGTATATTGAAACGAAATCATTCATTAAATTTTATCTCAAATAAGACATACTGCCTTCCAAAAGCTTTTGTGAATAGTTTGTATCCTCATGTCAAACAAGCCAATAAAGTGCCACATTTGCGGTTTATGGACATCTACATAAAATACATGTTTATGATCATTCTTTCTGGATATGTCTCCGAATCGTGTTTCAACTCTAGCCATCTCATAACCAGAATTGAAATTATTTATATTATATTTATTGTTATAATTAAGGAAATAATAATTTAATGATGAGAATAATAATTGGTGAAGAATGGATTCATTCTTCAAATTCTTTTTTAAATCCATTATCATATTTGCTTATTCAAATTTAAAATGACAATGTGCTTTAAGATAAACATTTAGATTAACACCTCCATGGGCAGATCGATATGTTAGTAATATAAGAGACAAAAATTGACGAGACAAACCTATTGACCATTTT
The DNA here is from genome assembly GCA_016904865.1 of Pissodes strobi. Classification (NCBI taxonomy): domain Eukaryota; kingdom Metazoa; phylum Arthropoda; class Insecta; order Coleoptera; family Curculionidae; genus Pissodes; species Pissodes strobi. Next base: position 54,720 of record MU183273.1, on the reverse strand, counting down.
AGAAATGAGGCCACAAATGCATGCAGCGTACTAAAGAAACACTAGACATCCTGTCGACATATAATACTCTTTGAACATTAAATTCTATTTTAACTGCGCTTTTTTATAACATACGTGACATAGTTCTATAACAATCCCCTTCATACTAGTTCAATGCATCGTCTAAAAGGTATGCCACATATTTTGCACTTCTTCCGGATAATAATTCACACTTGTAGAATTTCAGCTCGGTATTAGTGGTACCAACAATATAATTATAACTCCAAGGAGCGGTGCGTGAAGGGGGAGGAGATGGCGAACGTTGGGCTTGAGTCGTAACCCAAACTAACTCTTATATCATTATACGGTGACGCAAAGTTGACCATATCAGTTTGGCCATAAAGGTATAACACAAAAAGTAATTCCAATCCTCTTAGTTCTTTATCTAAATACATTTTTACTCAGATTAAAATAAAGTCTTTTAATTAATTTTCCTTGATATTACATAATTAGTTTTTCCAGCACGTATTTAAAGCCATTCATGATTTATTCTCAGAATATTTCTATATAAAGGTTAGGCGGTTGTCGAGTGCTTCCATGTATGCGCCATTATGTATTAATTTCATTAATTATTGCAATTCAATTAGAGCACTGGCTGATAAAGAGCGGCATGTAAGGACAGAGATAATTATACTGCTCACAACATTTACCCAGAACATTTAAATTTGTTCCCAGCGCAATGCAAACGTTAATCAGGCCTATGTGAAAAACGACTCTTGCAGAGTGAAATTATAGCTCAATATAAAGGTAAAAATCTTAGCATAGCAACGACTCTATAACATTCTCGACATAATTCATAAAAAGCTGACATTTTCAAAACTTTTTCAGTAAAAGTAAGATCGGCTCAGCCATATTAACATCTCTCATTAATAGGTCAGCTTCCCGTTTGTCGCAAATGTAGAACCTTATAACCGTTGCTACATAACGTAATCAAATTAATAGTTAACTGGAAACAGTTTGCAGCTGCTCTGCGGATGGAGCTTTTTGGTTTTATACTCGACGAGATTAAACAGCTCCCGGTTTTATCTCACTAACTATAATTTTTAAAACTCCAGTAAAATTTCAAATTACAAGTTTTAGTGTCTGTAAAAAGGTACGTAAAATTTTCCTGAATTATGTTGGGAAAATTTATTTCATTATAAGCATTGTTTAGTGTATTATGCATATATTATCTAGTTGATATGCGAAATTTGATTATCTCAATGGGGATATACTGGAAACGGTATTGTGGTAGTGCTGACATACTGTGAACTGTCTTGATTGGCCGATCTATTAAATATAATCTCCTAATGTATAATGACGCGAATAGTACCTACCTAAAACTCTTGCGTGATTATAATATAAAAAATTACATTTCAAGTGTTTATTATGCTTCTTTTCCATATGTTAAAGAACTTACTCCGCAAAATAATATGAACCTGTAAAATAAGCGTTAGAAAATGTTTAATCGATTGGTAATTTATATTCAGAATTAAAAAATGAAATTATTAAATTACTCAAATTTAGTATATTCCATTCCATGTAATAATAGTGATGAAAAGTATATTGGACAAACATCACAAAATCTAAAAAATAGAATTTCTGACTTAAAATTAAAAGTCTCCATAAAGAAAAAAAAATAAATATAAGGTTATTTTTAGAAATGGTCGTAATAAATAATAAATTCGATGAATAAGAGAACTGAAATTGATGACTTAAGTTCAATTTATTCTTATATATTATCACTAAATAACCGATAATTATATACCAATACACCTTGGCCATTATTATTAATTTAACATCAAATATCAAGTATTCCTTTAACACCTTCTATAAGATATTCTAATGTTTTACCAATTTTTACCATATTTTTAAAAATGTTATAACTGCCAAAATTAAATTCAACTAGTTTTGATTGTAAATTGTTATATATTGTACATTAGTATATAAAATAACTTTTAGCTCTGCCGAAGGTCACGAGATACTGACCGATAGCTTGGACACAAAACAAATTATCTTTTATTAAACCTCTTTGGCTGAATACTAATT
>MU183273.1:10352-52253 GCA_016904865.1 Pissodes strobi | reverse complement strand
TAAGTGGTTGATACTAAAAACCTTCTTGATGTTAAATTGCTATCAAAGCACTCAAATTCTACGCTTTTTACATTCTAAAACCCAATTGTTTAAGGGCATTTGTCCTAATAGTTTTTAGGGCTTTGGAAATCGATAATGCTCGGGAGTATAAAGAATTAATGGCCGACTCTAAGATTTATGACTCGCAAACTAAAAACGCTAAAGTGGCTTTCTTGCCAAATAATGAAAAAGTATTTTAGTGTTTCAGTAATAATAATTGTAATAGAAAGTTTGTCGCACATAAAGCAGCATTTCTCAATAAACATTTCGGGCACTATCTCCAGAAAAGTTTGCATTGAACAGCGACAGGATATTTGATTAGTTTACTAAATGATGTTTCATATTATAGGCCTGAAGATAGATATAGATAGATATTTTTGAATATAACTAAGATATCCTATATACCTGCATATTAAGCAAATGTCGATCTGTCCCTTTTTATGCTTAATTATTAAGTAGAAATTAGGCCGAGTTCTACCGAACCTACTTCTAAAACAAATAGGACTAAAGAATAGCACTAATATTATTCTAAATAAGGCTGGCAAAAAGACCTTATAAATCATGAATATTTTATTAAGAGTAACTGGCGCAATAACTCACGGTCCGAAATGATACATTATATTTGTGGAGCGAAATGAGGTTCATTAGAACGGACGTCGGACGTTAGGATCGTACCTTTACTCCGCTTTGTAGATGCGATATTTCATTACGTGAAGGTTATGAGGGTGTTCGGTGCAGTTATTACTTTTTCCGCAGAAATATTGATTTTCTTTTACATGTCGTTAAATATTTTGCAGATAATATTTCAGGATAATATTGACTACTTGTGTAGTCATGTCAGTGATATCCTCGCTAATATTAGGATATGAAATATTACTTACGATAAGAGGCCTATAAACCATAAAAGAGTGGGTGCCATAATATATTATATTTTGATTTTCGTTATATTGACATGTTTTATTTTCGATATTTCGCCTTTTGATATTTTCTGGTGTCAGTATGTTACTCGATATTGAACTAAAATATTGTACAACTACTTTAGTTTACCATCTAGAATTATTACACTCCATCAGAGAAAATATATATGATTATATTAGTACATAAACATAAAAGATAATGGAACCGTTGTACAGACCGCTATCTGTAAAAACATTACGTAACAAATTGGTTTTCATTTAGTGAAAAACAATGCTGAAAGGCAGGCGAATGCTGAGCCATATTTTGGCAAAAAAGAGGCAAGGAGAGACGGAAACACTGCCTGGAATGATGATAAATTCACGGCCAGGGAATTAGAACGCCTTCGGCCAGGCTGATTAGGCGATGGGGAGAAAACCACGTCCTGATCTATTCCGGTTTGTACACATTTTCCAGGATGTTTCGGCTTTAATATTAAATTTTAGGTTATTAGGTTTGTCATATTTAATTTCAGGGTGAGTTTGGGTTTTGATGCTTTCAATAGAAATTATAATACATTAGAGCAAAAGATGTTAAGTTACAGTATTATTCAAATAGACACAGTCAATTTAAACGCACTCTTCCTGTACAATTCTTTTAGTGAATATTTGTTCGCTGAAATGATGAAATTGGGTTTAGCGTTCACAATTTAGTCAATTTATGCTAAGCTTTAGTTTTCTTTAATGCATCTCGACACTTTGCCAAATATTATTATGTAATGTAAAAGCACATCATTTCACTTAAGAATTTGTCAATTGAAAATCAGTTGTCAAGATTTTAAAACAATAAAAAAAGAAGTCGTGACCGGAGAACATTTAAAAAATAGATTGTAATTCCCAGACTAAAAGGGTTTATTTAATTCCATGGCACTAAAGTACATGCTAGCAACACAAAATTAAAAAAGTGTTATTCAGTTTTACGCACTTATTTATATTCAGATGGATGTTTACATTTGTACTATTTACAAAATTAAATAGTCGATTTGCTTCATCACATCATAGTATGCTGTATGGCACTGCATGATGCAACGCTACGTGCAAGAGCTCCAGCTCAAAAGCTTGTCTGGAAGTGTTTTCTGAAGGTCAAGCAATTTGGAACACCTCAACAAAGGGACAAAATGTTCACAAAATTTTAACTAGTGATGTCATGCACGTGGGCCTTTGCGATTTGAAGCAAATATGTAGGGGCTTGCTGATGGAAGGGTAATCACGATCGAGGCGCAATTGATTGCAACGTTGCCAGATTACTAGGATAGTAGGGAATATTAGGATGACCGTATGTATCTCTTACATTACAATGTCTCCAATATTGTAAAAAATATATCCATATGGTGTTCTTTCCTCCTTTTATAATGTGGTATTTCGTAATTCACTTATTTAATGATCTAATACTACTACCTTGTTAGTTCACTTCGTAAAATAATACTTTCTTTATAGAGCCGGCAACGACGCATGATATGAGACGATGTAACAGAAAGAAGAAAACAGACGAGAAGTTGCCGATAGTGGCTGCGGTATTTAGTGTTATTTTTTGGTTTTTCTGGAACCGTAACTATTTATGTGCTTTTAAGTGCGTGAAACTGGTACCTAATATTTCATTGTATATTTAGGTATTCAATTTATACCGTTAGGCATGTTTTTAAATACGTAAAACCATACATTTCAGACTTAAAACCTGGTGCTTTTATGCTGACCGGCCGTTTTGTTTACAGCGCAGTTTATTAGCTTTTGTTCGTGTTTAATTGAATGTTTTTCTCTCGGTTTCGGCTAATTTTGTGGTAACTGATACTTAGAGTCAGCTAATAAAGTGGCAGACGTTCAACGAAAGCAATGTCCAGTGTATAATTCTGTTACCTTTTGGGGTAGTTTGGGTTAGTATATTTTTAACGACTGGGTGCGTAGCACATTGATTATTTTGATAACGAACGAAAAATTTTGAATGAAAGGTTTCAGGCTTTGTTAAAGCCATATACTTCTGACAGATCTTAGTAAAGTTGACTGAAACGGCTCTCCATTCTGCAGTTAGAAGGGTTGAAAAGGCAATAGAAAACATAGAAATGGCGCTAGCGCTCTTCTTTGACGTAGAAGGAGCTTTCGATAAGGCTAAAACGGAAACTATCTGTCAAGCCCTCCAGGCCAAGAGAACCCCAGTTCATTTGGTCAAGTGGGTAAAAACCGGCGCTGGAAGACCGAAGGATCAGCGCCACGCTGGGAGAAGTTCGCGTCGAAGCCGGGGTAAGAGGGGGTTGCCCACAAGGCAGCTGCTTCTCGCCACATTTGTGGCGCCTGGTGATGGACAGCCTCCTGAGAAGGTTAAATCTTGAGGGATTCTACGCACAAGCATATGCTGACGACGGGCTAGTAATGATCACGGGCAAGTTCGTGAGAACGGTCTGCGAGCGTATGCAGGTGGCGTGTCGGATAGTTCAAGGTTGGTGTGAGGAGAATGGTCTCTCAGTAAACCCAGGGAAGACCGAACTCATTCTCTTCACAAGGAAACGAAATCTAACAGGTTTTATACATCTCATACTCTACCAGACGAGAATGAGCCTAAGTCAACAAGTCAAATATTTGGGAGTTATTTTAGACAACAAATTGACGTGGAAGGCACACGTTGAACAGGTGGTGAATAAGACAACCGCGATTATATGGCAACTAAGGAGAAGGGTAGGTAGGAAGTGGGGTTTAAAACCTTACATCCTCCAATGGCTGTACACTGCTGTGATAATACCGAGGATTTGCTATGGATCCGTGGTCTGGTAGCCAGCGGTGGCCAGAGTCACTAATGCCCAGAAACTGGCCAGACTGCAAAGGTTGGCTTGTTTGGGTATTACCGGAGCATTGAGAACAACTCCCGGAGTAGCACTGAACATCATCCTGGGGCTGCCGGACCTCCCGATCTGGATTGAGAGAGAGGCAATGGCGGCTCACAAAAGGATGATCGACAGCGGCCTATGGCGAACGGACTACACAGGGAAAGGCCATACGACTATTGCCGCCAAAATGAGTAGGGATGGCAGATTAAAAGTCAGAAGAAATTTCCAAGTGGAATTTCCATCAAGGGAAGAGTGGCTGTCAGGCCAGGTACGTACGCCGAGCGGCATACACGCAAGGTTCACTGACGGCTCATGGATGGCTAATACACAGTCATCCGGAGCCGGTGTATACCTAGACAACACTAAATCAGGAGAAAGCACTTCGCTGGGGAGATATGCCACTGTTTTCCAGGCGGAGGTGTTTGCTATTTTGAAAATAGCAACCAAGGCAGAGGTAACAGAGGGTGTAGAGAGTATATATATTTACTCGGACAGTCAAGCCGCTCTCAGGGCGATCCAAAGACCCAGGGCAAGCTGTAAGCTAGTTCAGGAATGTAGAGACGCCCTAGATAGATTGGTTGTGCGCAAGGAAGTAAGACTCAGATGGGTTCCAGGGCACAGTGGCATCAAGGGCAACGAACGGGCCGATTAATTGGCAAGACAAGGCTCAATGAGCCACCTCGTCGGTCCAGAACCTGGTCTGGGCTTAAGTAAAAGGCAAATCTCTCAGGAACTAAATAACTGGGCCTGGAACAAGACAAAGCACAATTGGAGAGGAAAAGAAGGATGCAGACAAGCCAAGGAAATGATTCTAAATCCTGACGGATCCAGAGCAAGGCGACTGCTAAAAAAGAGCCGAGAGGACATCAGAAACTTGGTAGGTATTCTGACTGGGCATGGAAGCCTAAACAGACATCTGCATCTTATCGGCGTGAGGGACCGCACACTCTGCCCGAACTGCGGGACAGGGAAGGAGTGCTCATACCACTATATAGGAATTTGTGATAGGTGGAGTCGCCTAAGGAGGAAGATACGCAGAGCACCAACACTTGCTCGGGAAGATCTAAAGGATCTGGACTGGGAGGGCGTCCTCACCTTTATCAAGGTGACGGGCCGTTTCAGTGCGGGCCGGGTGTTGGAAGTAGCCAGGTAGGGGAGGGCGGATCGGGGATGGTGAAAAGGGACTTCTAGGCCGGGCTTCGGCCTCCCCACTCTTACTACTACTACTACTACTACTACTAGTAAAGTTGACAATACTTTTACCTGAATTATTAACAAGAAAATTCCTATCGATCTTTTTTTTGGCGTTTTTAATATTGATTAAAACTGAGTGGCCCAAATTAATTACATCGTTCACCGGAAGTTGAACTAACTGCTTGCTTCTACAGGCTCCTGCAATACCAAAAATAAGAGCTATCTTTATCAATAAAATGTGGGTGTCTGGAGCATACATTAAAAATTTCTCAATCTATTCCCCGGTTGGTATCTTGGCTTTTTTGCCCTATATCCTTCCTTTCTTCTATTCAGCACGGCATTGTGAAATTTGCTGATATTGTAATAAACCCCGATTTTACCCTTTTCTGTACTTACTAGATTTTCGACCTTTTCTTTAACTCCGGTGCATTTTCTAACACCAGGTTTGCAGTAACAGTGTGTTGACGCTCTATTTCGATGAAAATACCTTACCTTAACACCATGGGCAACCACCCTCTTCCTTCCGCTAGTAGTCAGTACCGGCATACCACTTTTCTGTACTCCAGTTTATTTACCTACCTAGTTGCTTTAAAAGTTCGCCTAACTAAAACTATGACATAATAGTCGGAACTAAGTCACATAATTTCTTCACCTGTAACTCATTGTTATCTGTTTTCGTTCTCTGAAACTTGAAAATTTTATTCGGTATTAAGGCACTAATTCTAATCTTTCGCCTCGAAACTCTGGAATTTGCAGGTGTCCGGCCTATTCAATTGTATTCACTAAGAACTTTTAAGTCGCCGCCGATTTTAATGAGCAATTAACGTTTGTTTACATGTTTTCTAAAATGCAACCTCAATTTTATTATGTTACTCTTTGATCTTTAAGGTTATTAAAATTTGATTATTGCTGTTAGCATGATTTTTACATTTCGAGTTTAGTTTTATTGCTACCGCACTTCCTACATAGGGTAGGTAATTAAAATTGTTTGGTCAAATGGACAGGTGTTCACATTCCAAACTTTGCCTTCTTCTTGGTCGACTTTTCGAACCGCTCCCCTTCCAAGGTTTGGGGCAAGGATCCTAAACTCGATCTAAATATGCAATTATTTCTTCAAGAGTTTTACTTCTTTTCTTTCTTTCGATTACGCGTTATAATGCAGACGGACGAGAATTAACCTGCCAGCTGTTGGAACTATTTTTCCATAATAAATATTTTATATTAGGATCGCGTAATGTGTGGAATAATGTGCTCAAAGCATTGAAGGAGAGAAAGTCCTGGACGCCTCTGTGAAAAACACGAGTAGGGCATTTTCGTTGAAATTTTCCACTTTTCGTTCACAGCTCTATCTTATATTTTTTGTCGGCGAAATATATTCTATCGTCTTTTCAGCTGCTTTATTCCAATCAAAAGATACCATTTCAACTGTGATCACAAAACTAATGATACTGACAACTTGTTTATTTATACTATAATTAAGTGTTTCAAAGCAGAATAGCGAAATATATAACTGGTTCTTGCATTAAAATATGACACTATCAGGTGTTTTTAAATTTGTGTCTACATATTATTATATAAAAAAATAATGTATATACCTCGAGCCTAAACTGCCTTTGAATACTTCTTGTTCTCGAGCAACAAACTCCATTCGCGGAATTAAATGAGCCACTCTAGTATCTAGATATATAATATGCTATCCGTATATTACTGGAGCTTTTGAGGGAGTTTTATTCTAAATGAGAACCTTTGAATTTAAATCTAATGATTTTATTTACAATTATTTAGGGTTTCTTTTTAAGTATACCGAATATTTTTTTAATTTTTTCCTACTTACTACCGAGCAAATATGACATATACGTATTTATCATATCATTTTAGGAATCGTGGTCTCATTTTGCTAATTCGCTCTGCTTTGCAAGCAATATTCGCGGCATGAAGTTTTCAGCTAGCCAGAAGTTTGCCTTCAACTAGAGTGTCATCTTAAAGGAAAGAGCTCACTAACGTCGCTTAAGGGGCGCAAAAACTATGGGCCTTTCACGTGGGCCATTTTATCGACTCCACTAATGGTAATTACACAACGTGCAAATGAAAGACGCAAAGTAATTGAAGGATTGAGGTTTGTATTTAGACATCTGCCTTTCCGGTCCTTCATTACGTCGCTTTCTTAAGAGGTTTCGGCTTTGGGTCCTAATTCCAGGGCTAAATTATTTTGCTCGCTTAGTGAACCCCTGCTAAATTATAAAGAAGCCTTTGGCATTTCTCTAGTTCTGCTGCTATATTAAGGCAATGCGAATGGAATGTGCAAGTTAGTTAATTTAATTTCGACAGTCGCTAATATACCTGTAATTAATTTGTGACTCTGAACGGGTCATCCCATTGATACATTAGTTGATTTGGGCCAGTATCTATTATATAAATAAACAATAAATTATCACAGCGTGTCTTCAATGATTTGACAAATAAAATATTTTTTATTGGTCCTTTATATAGCTTTAACGAGAGAGAGATAGAGATATACGTTACTTTATATGACAAACAAAATATAATTTATCACGCATTTTTCCGACACGTATACCTATATTAATTTGTCACAAAACAATGTACGATAAGGAATAAAAATCCACGTGTTTGAACTTTTTTGTTACTTTATCGAATTTATGTATGCCTTACCTTGGGCACTATAGTATTTGACCACTGATTTTTTCATGTCGCGGAATTATTTTCGTTTAAAGACACAAAACAAAATAACTGTTGAAAGTTAACTTCTAGATCCAAAATATGAATGAGATTTCATTGTATTATGATTATTCATTTCAACGCGCAATCACGTAGGATTTTGGAAAACCTATCTTATACACCAGAAATCGGGCGCCTAAACACTTGTACATCAAAAACCTAAATATATTTTATGTGTTTAACATAAAATATGGATTCATGAATTAATATTTAATTCAGACATTCTGGAATCTGGAAATGGTGAGTTGGTGGCATTGAAAGGCCACGGCACTTAGGCTCCATTGGACCCCCCGTGCGTCTTCCCCAGGTCAATCAATTCATCAAACCATCGCCTAGCCTACTTTTGTAAAAAAAGAGCCGATGTTGCCCGAGGAGGCTATTCTGAGAAAAGCTATGGTTGGCCATCGTTATCCGAAAATGGATTCCCTTAGTTCCGAAGCAGCGCCGCATTCGCAGAGCAGATGCTCCATTGTTTCGTCCTTCTATTCACAGCCTCTGCATAGAGGTGTTTCGCATAATCTCGTTATGTAGAGATGCTTTGTTAGCTTGTAACCAGCCGCTAATTGCTCATTCAGCTGGTCCATATGCCTAACTCACTCAGCCGCTTGTAGTTTTAGTTTTTTTAAGGCGTAGGTTAACGTTTATTGCAAGTTAGAGCGGGCACCAGTAAATTTTTGCTTCAAGAAATTTGTTAGAAATTCTATCTTCCTGAAAATCAGATAATAAAATTTTGAAAAAAACCCTATGAAAAAGCGTAAAAAAATTAGAATGAGATTGAATTATAGCCTAAATACAGTTTCCAAATTAAAAAGTAGGAATACAAACAATCAGTTTATTAAAAAAAGAATACTACTTGGGTAGAACAATCTACTTTCTTAAAATTTAGAAGATTTTCTGAGTACTGATGGTTAATTTTATGCTAAAGACATTTATGGAATGTCACTTAAGCTGACCTATTTATGCCACATCTGGTAATTAATGTTCAAATTACAATTATTTTAATTGCTATGATAATTAAGTTTTATCTTGATACTAAAAATTACAATAATCACGTATCAATATACGATTTACGCCTGGTACTCACTGCGATTAAACCTCAAATCAAAAAGTAGCACCAGTTATGGTACTTTATTAAGTATCTGATCAACAGCTTAACATTACTAATTACTATATAAAAATCTCAATAAATTACCTCGATACTACTTAACGACAGGAGTTATCTTTAAAAGAATATTTTAATATTACCCAGTTACCTCTGCTTAAATATGTAGCAATTTATATGTTAAAATTAGGGAATAAATGTCCACTAAACTACGCTTAGCTTATTCCCTTGGCAGCTGGAATATAGAAGACTTCTAAAATGTCTTCAAAATGCTAAACTAAAAGGGATTTACTGAATAAAATACATAGGAATAAATATAGCCGCACCAAGTAAGGAGAGTTGAGCTCAATTCTACTAATATAAAGGCGAAACGTTCAATAATAAGGTTTAAATAGAACTTTAATTTTCTGCCATGGGTTTGACAAGCAGAAACAATAAACTTAGCATACATCACCTAAACGGTATAATTCTATGGCACATTTTAGGTATTCACGAGAATGAGAGCGATAAAAGGTTGGCAGGGCTTTAGAGGACTGCCTTTTACAAAAAATAACACTAGGTACGGTTAGAAAACTGAACCTCAGTATCTTCTGAAGTAATATTTCAGAATATACTTCTCGGTAATTGTCTTTAGAGTTCCCACTAGGAAAATTTAGGGTATTAACACGATAGAGCAAGGACTGGTAGGGCTATCACTTAATAATTTAAATAGATCCTGCCAGGACTCGCCGATACCTTCAGCCTTCCGTATGTGAAAAGCTACTGGACTGGACCCCAGTGTAGATGGACGAGCTAGGTGAACCTCTCAGCTGGGAAGATCACTTTCTAGACAAAACTCTCGGCCTGGTCCAATTCGGATAAGACGGCGGGCTCCTGTTCAAGAAAGGAATTCCTCAGAATAAATGGGCATCAGTCCCTCGAAAAGACCCTGGTGAAATGACAAACGATTTTTTTTAGCCATCTGCTAAAAAGCACATGAGTCGAACCTACCCTTTAAAATAAAAGGTTTATCACACCGCTTTGCACACGATGTTTTACAACAGCATAGTCGGTACTCTAACAAAAGATACGCGTTACTACGCTTGTAACATTAACATCAACTATCAACTCGACAGCAGTTGAAAACTTAATTGCCATAAAGCACCTTCATGGACCGAAGTCCAAACGAGAAGAACCTTCAATTATAACTTTCTTCGATATAACCTATTTTCAAGCGCATCTTCGGAAGACGCTTGCTGCCAAACGGGTCGGAGTACTGAAATATACTCGTAATAGAAATGTTGTGACAATAGATACCACAATTTAACGGATACATAGATAAAATCACGATATAATATTATAAATAAAATATAAATACACAAATATATATAACATTAATCACAAACATACACTTAGGTCTAGAATATATTCAATTGCACTGTAGGTCGCGTTCAGAAAATCTGTGGGATGGCCAGGGTAGGATCTCAGATGGCCAGGGTAGGATCTCAAAGGGCATTCCGGTGGTGGATCGTTTGTTTATTGGCACATCAGTTACACTGTGGGGAGGGTATTTTTTCCCCATTTATGGAGTGAATCCGCACATCGACCGTGTCCTGTTCTAATTCTGTTGAGAATACACCATGTATGACGGGTTAAGTCAAGTCCCGGTATTTTGATATTGAAGTTAAGTACCTTTCGGGCGTGATCTGGGGCTTTATCTTCCCATTCCGTTCGCCATGCCTCGGCGAGGGTAGAGCCGGAATCTTGTAGGCTTTCTGCCCTAACGAGAGCAGGATGTCTGGACCGTAGCCTATTAAGTTCTATGCCATCGGATGTTGAGTGAATGGGCAGCTGCATGTTCCCTTGGATTTTCTTGTACTCCCAGGCTAGTGCATTTTCTCTGCGCACCTGGTGGTGGAATATGATTCAACACGGGCAGCCAATGAGTGAGAGTGGACTTTAGCGTTCTCGAGAAGATTCGCATTGTGCGGTTTAGTTCTACATCCACTTTCTTGATGTGAGCACTATTAAGTCATGCTGGCGAGCAGTATTCTACAACGGAGTATACTAGCCCCAAGGCAGAGCAGCGTAGAGTGGAAGCTGTGGAACCCCATGCGGTACCACAGGGTTTCTGAATGATGATATTTCTCGTTCGAATTTTAGCAGCTGTATTTGTGAGATGTTTTTTGTAGGTCAGAGTTCTGTCGAGAGTTACTTCTAGGTATTTTGGAGTTTTATTGAACGGTAGAGTGTTGTTATCGAGACATACCTTAAGTTCTTTGTTGGCTAGTTTATTATTAAGGTGGAAACACGAAGTCTCTGTTTTAGTTGAGCTGGGTTGGAGCCTCCATTTACGAAAATAATTTCCTAGAATTACTAAGTCCCTAGTCAGTACTTCCTCACTGGCTACCATACTCTTGTCTTCTGTGGGTATCACCCAGTCGTCGGCATATCCAAGCTTTTTTGATGTAGTAGCAGGCACATCCGCAATATATAGGTTGAAAAGTAGTGGGGCTACCACTGAGCCTTGTGGGAGACCGTTATTGAGCTTCATTTGCCTGATTTGGTTATTGCCCAAAGTAACTTGGAAAGGTCTGTTACTGAGCATTTGATCTATGAGATTAGCTGTTTTTGGGTATTATTTGGAGGAATTTAAAGATTAGTCCTTGCCTCCCTACAGTGTCGTATGCAGCAGTTAAGTCGACAAACACTACCGATGTTTTTAGTTTTCTTTGGAAGCCGGCCTCTATATAACTAGTTACAGAAACAACTTGGTCCGTGCAGCTCCGGTTTGGTTTGACTAATCCTATTATATGAGCCCTTCGAGGAGCTTGTAGATCATGCTAAGTAGGGCTATAGGGCGGTAGCTCTGAGGATCATTGCTAGGTTTTAGTAAGGCGACGATTTTTGCCCTTTTTAGGAGGTGAGGCATGTTTCCTCTTTGTAGTATATCGGTGAATAATCTTGCTAGCTACCCTTTAGCATAACTTCCGCGGTGGAGAAGAAACTCCGGAAACATACCATCAGAGCCTGGGGCTTTTCCAGCTTTCACGTCTTTTGTTGCCATGGAAATGTCTTCAGTTGTGAAGGGTTGGCTGTATAACATGTTATCTTCGGATGCCTGTTTGAGTTTTGTAAGTTCTTTTTTAACTTTAATAGTATGTGCTCGATCTCTTTGGGCTCTACATATTTTAGTGATATGAGTTGCAATCACGTTTGGTGAGATGGAGCTAAATATACGTAAGATTTTGCTCCCACCACCCAGTTTTAGCAGTAATGACCATGCTTTACGACTAGATATTGTAAAGTCCAACTGGCCAACAGCGCTAATTTATTACTTTCGCACTGTGCATGTCCTTTAACACAGCACACAGAAATTCTGTTTTTGGGGGGCGGCATCCTCCAATATAGTGTGGCATCTAGTACTAACCTGGCTGTAACTTACAACTTTTCAGGGTCAATAGTGCTTGTCTACTGCCCGTGTAGATTTTAATAGTCTTGTCCTCAGTATTTCTGCGAATAATCTCATTTGCCGCTATGGATGTAGCAGCAAGTTTAGACTGAACTACGCTTGCGGGTAGCTCCATAGATCATGTGAGTTCAATTCGCAAGCTACGGGAGTAGTTTTCACAGCCTGCTCCTTCCGGGGTTTGGATTTGAATGTCATAGAGTTTGTCGAAGACAAACTTGGGACGTATGCTGTCTGCGCTGCCGACTGCCCCTTCCCATAAGCGGTGTCTAGTTTCGCCACGTTCTACTTGGGGTTGCACACCAACGCCTTAGCAATATAGTCAGAGCCACCACTTGTAGATAAATATCTAGGGGCGGCAAGCACAACATTACTTCCATGGCCCTGGGTCTCAGGGCCATGGAATGGATGGTTATAGTTAGGCAGGCATTTCTCTGTACCTGACTGAGCTTAAGCATTGCCGTGTATTATTTACTCTTGGGCCACCAAACTACGACTCCATAGGCAATCATGGGTCTTATGATAGCAGTATAGATCCACGTTATGGCCCCAGGGTATGAACCCTAGGTTTTTCCCACGATCCTGCGTCACTGATAAGAAATGTATGCCTTCTTTAGTCTTCGTACTAAATGAAGATGCCAACTTAATTTAGCATCGGTGATCCCAAGGTATTTTACTTCAGACGTAAAATCTGGTTGTGTGTTAAGGAGAGTCGGAGGCCGTAGTCCTCCGTTTTCTGGTGAAGAGCACCATCTCCGTCTTCCTGGGTTGTACAGACAGAGAGTGCTCCTTACGCCAATCTTCGACTAAGCGAAGGGCACTTTGCATACAATTGCACAGAACTCGTTAGAACTTTCCATTAAGCAATATCGTAAGATCGTTTGCATATGCATTGGTGTAGAATTCATTTGAGTTGAGGCGATGCAAAAGACTAACAAGAACAAGGTAGCAGTGGTGATAGAACGCCTCTCTGCGGGCAGCTTCTGGCAACGGTGCCTCTAACTGCAGTCTCTTCCATCTTTATTTGTACGCGCCTCTTTGAGAGTATGTCGCAAATTTAGCCACTGACAGCAGGAGTGACGCCCCTGTTTGTTAAGGCTGCATTGATTTTTCCTAATTCTTATATTAAAGTCTAAATGTAATGTAATATTGTCATATAATTTCTTAAATAACAAAGCAACGTATCGATTCATTACACTTTTAAATTTGCTATTTTATATGCGACGTGGTGAGTACATGTTCATTATTTAGACATATCGGTGGCCTTAGGGAATTTACATATCAGCTAATCTACTGAATTATTTAGAATCTAACTCAGTTTTACGTACTAAACACGCAGAACACGTAAAGCTGTTGCTATTACTTTATGCCCTGAATTGAGAAATTTTTCGTGGGTTGATGACCGACATCAGGAAAGCATGTATACTCGTATTATAAAATTGATTATGGGCTGTTACAAAGATCGCTGTTATTTCTCTGATTATCTATATTAGAATCTGCTTTGGTTTCTCTATATTCGCTTGGATGTTAATTAAAGACAGAAAATATTTGCCATTACAAATAAATTCTAAATATAAAATCATCAACTGTCTTAAAATAATTCTCCAAGCAATGGAGGGTGTAACAAAAATAATAAAAGCAAGTACTTTGCGAGATATGTTTTGAATGGCGTTACCTTCTATTAACCAAATGTCCAATAGCGCCGAATTATCCATTAATAAGGCTGGACTCAGTTGACGCACGATTCTACCGGTTTCCGCAGCTTTACGATTAAAGCTAGTTATACCGAATTTCCGCTCTGATATGTTATTAGAATATGCGATATATTCGGAAAGCAATTTAATGTAAATGCCTACAGAAAAGCCGTGCAGTCTTGCACATCAGCGAATGTGACAATCATAATAAAGCGACAGCTAATATCATTTTCAAGAAAATCAGAGGTATATCAGATCCTTTCTAAACTCACAATCACTTTGATGCTCTTTATTTTAAATCACTGTATCCTGTACCTAATTTAGCTCAAGAATGTATAATTATTGTTTTTAATAGACGTATCCAAATCTACTAACTCAATAGCAAATTAAACGATTTGTAATATGCTCTTTAATTCACAAAATTAATTAAATTGTTTGAATTAAAATTCTCCCCTTGTATTCGCATCATGTCTTCCAATAGCAGGAATATACATTTTATTGGAAAATACCCGAGATTTTTCTCGCAGTATATTGATATTTTCAATAAATGCTGTGCCAGTAGAACTATCTGAATTTTATCCGGATCGTCATTCCGTTATAGCCACTATACAATAAAATATATCTACCAGACTGCTATAAAATTCATTTTATATTTTAGTGCTATTTTAAATTAGGAAAGTGCGATAAATAAAGGCAAACGAGGCAGCATTATATTCTAGGTATAATCCATAGACATATAAAAAGCAGACAGATTTATTTACTCAATATGAAGACGCCAACAGCGTTCCCCTTTTATTTCTCCTTGCTGTTGCCAATGACACCGAATAATCATGAAAAACCAGAAGCTTGTTTTTAAATTGCATTTATTAGAAAGAAGAGCATGTCAAAATATAAATTTTTCGGTACACCGTGTAAATTATAATACTAACATATAAACATTAAATACAAAACTTGAATCAAAATGGAAACACAAAAAAAAACGAAGTGTTATACCTATTTTCCGCTAAAATCTTTATGTAAACTGGGCTTATGTCACTACTTCACCACTTCATATTGTTCACGAAATCATCAGTAGTACTCCCTCTTGCCGCGCACAGTGACATCGTCGCGTAGCCAGCACTCATCTAGAAGGGACTAGCCGCCATGTTCATGAAAACAGCGTACCCATTAATTTGAACCCAAATATTACATTCCATGCGTAAGTAAATAGACTCATAGACATACTCTGCGAACATTATTTTAGAAAAGAAAGTATATAAATATTTAAACACTTCATGCCTCGCTCTCCGCTCCTTTCGGAGACGCAGCCAACAAAACTAACCGAAAATAAGGGCGAAAATATCCTCCTGAATTAATTCTTATAATAAAGGCAATTAATTGTAAATACACAAACAAACAAAACGAAACGAAATCACAGATTAGAAAATGTTGACAAAATGACTGAGGAATGTCAGTCACGCTATTCCTGTACGCTCGATACAAATATGTTTCAGGTTAGTAAAAAACAAAAACCAATGAGTTTTCCGCATTTTTTCCATTAGAAAACTAATATAGAATACCTCTTTTCGTGTTATTTTTTTAGAAAAAATGTTATTTTTGATAGCGCTATTGTTAATTGGACCTGAAAAATTCTTCAGATTTTTTCATAAAACAACAAATATTTTTAACAAAAATATAAAATATGTGTGCATACTGTATGACTATTTTGGCGGTCACTTTTTTGAAGAATCCTGCATAGATGGACACTGCCATTAATTAATAAAACCCGTCTTGAGACAATACCCAAAACTAACCCAGACATTGTTGTATCAAAACTGAAAACGAAGCATGAACACCAAATTAATTATAATTCGTAATGAATGAAATTTGTTTTTCCTTTGTTTCTTTATATAATTAGTATTATTCCCAAGTAGATCGACACAGCGGCTAGCGACACCCTATGAAAAATTAAGAGTAAGTAGACCGATTGTCATTGGAGTTCCTATAGGGAAACCTCTCCTGTAAGGCTGCCCGATAAGTTGATACTTGCCATTAAAAATTAAATTTAAATTCCAAACAATCATCCAACAGCAACGAGCATGTAGGAATAAAGAACAGAAGAATCTAATTATCAAACAAAAAAAGTGCTATAGATATCTAAAAAACAACAATTAGGGCAAAAGAAAACGTAGATGGCGGCCAGGGGCCAGCGATAGCAACCGAAAAAGAGAGAATAAGCTGGAACGATATATTTTTATTTGCAGCAGAAGAATTAATATCATAAATATGTTGAGTTTTCAATAGGCTATAAGCATTTAAAAGTTTGACTCTTTTTCTATCCACCTGGGTAGGTTTTTGATGGTGATCGGTTTGCATCCAAACAACCAGCGTTATTTCCAAGATTGTCTTCTTCTGGTAGAGCTCTCGTGATCATTAAGGTTTCCCTTTTTCTTCCCGTAGCAAAGCGTGCACACATTCTTTGTCAGAACTTGTCCCTTGTACTTGTACAAATTCATTTTAAATCGCTATTCGTTTATATCATACATTTGGTGGGAAACGATTGTAAGATGCGTTTATCTTCGTATCAAAACCTGCTTACTAAAATATTAGAAGCTACTTGGAAGGCGCGGACTTTTTATTAAACTTAAACAAAATTCAATTCAATTCAATTCATTTATTCATCTTAATACATAGAATGTTTACACACGTCAGTAAAAATAACATAGAACAAAAAACACAGTAATAATACGTAGCATCATTAACATAAAATACACTAATTTTCCAAAAAGATTTCCTAAAATAATATTAAAACCCTTAAACACTAACAACATTAATAAAAACACTCAGTATATAGCACACCATATGAATAAGATAACGTTAAAATTAAAATGAATAATTTAAAAATTCGTCAAATGAATAGGACAAGTTTCTTAAGAGAAGTCGCTTAATTTCAGTATGGAACATTTTAAGGGGCATACATTTAAAGCTATGAGGAATAACATTATAAAATTTCACTGCCCAGGATCCAGGGCCGTCTTGACACATCTTCAAGCGCCAGTAAAGTGGTACTAGGTTATTTTTATTTCTAGTGTTGTGCTCATGAACATCTTCATGGGTCATGAGACTAGTGTTTTTCCTAGCAAACAGCAGGCACTCCAAAATATATAAACAGGGCACAGTGTGAATTCTCATGGAAACAAAAGCATTCCTGCAATCGTCTCTAAATCTCATACGAGCCAGAACCCTCACAACCCTTCTCTGTAAAGAAAACAGTCTATGAACCGCCGAGGAGTGTCCTCAGACCAATATCGCATACGACACACGGGATTGAAAAAGAGCAAAGTAAGCTGATCTCAAGATGTTTGGAGAGACACAAGAAGACAAATTGCGTAGAACAAATATCCCCTGGCTCAGCCCACTAGCCAAGTTATTAGTGTGAGGGTCTCCACTGCAACCCAGGGTCCACAGTGACACCCAAGAACTTCGACTCTGCTTCACGATATTCACCAGGCATCCGACGCATGGAGAAGACCATCCTCTTAGTTTTTTCCCTATTAAGCAGCAGTCTGTTAGAGCAAAACCACAGCTCAGCCCCATCCTGCGCAGCCAGAGACCTCGCCACTGAGCCCTCCAGTGTGTCATCAGCAAGACATACGGCCGTGTCATCAGCAAAGAGAGTGTATCGAACCATGTTGTTATTTGAGGGTAAGTCATTGATGCAAATCTGAAACAATATTGGGCCCAGGATAGATCCTTGTGGAACACCAACATCAACACTTCTCTCCGTCGACATCGCACCACCCCGCCTCACCACTTGGGCCCGGCTGCTTAAATATGATCTAATCACTTATATACTATTGGGGCATAAATTGTAAGCCCGCAGCTTTTGTAAGAGAATAATGTGGTCAACACAGTCAAAGGCCTTGCTGAGATCGCAAAACAAGACCGAGCTATACATTTTCCTGTGGAAGGACTCAATAATAAAGGAAACCAACTCAAGTATACCCATAACAGTATTTCTACCTTGACGAAAGCCAAACTGATGTTCTGAAAAAAGTCCACCTGTCTCAAAAAAAGTTACCTGTCTTAAAGCCATGCATTTTTCCAGTATCTTTGAAACAATTGGGAGTAAAGAGATGGGCCTGTGATTCTCTGGTAGATTAGGGTTGAAACAAATATTAATTAATTTTGTAAGGGGCACAAGAATAATATCTTTGACTGATTTTATAATCTTGACATTCAAACCAAATATATCTTTACTATTTTTGTTATTTAAGCTATTAATTACGTCGCGAACTGCATTAAATTAGACCTCCAAAAATGAGAAAGTGTCAGCTGGTGGTTCTGTCTTATTCAATTTATCTAGAGGATTATATTCACGGTAGGAATATGTCTTAGAACATTATCAGCAATACTGCTGAAGACGTCATTAAAATTATCCGGAGATAAGTCAGTTTCTATTGAAGATCCAGCATTCTTACCTCTGTGTTTATTTATTATATGCCACATTGTCCTAGTGGCATTACCCGAACTTCGTATCAGGGTGTCATTAGCATTTATTTTGGCTTCACATATTTTATTTTTGTACAAATGCCTATAGTAGTTATATTGCTGATTTGTCACATAGCCATATTGCCCGTTCAGATCCCTCAAAAGAACTAATTGATCTCTCATTACTTTCAGCTCCTCACTGAACCAGGTAATGTCATTACCCTGGTCTGATCTCACATGATAAGACTTTTCTGGAACTGAGTTCAGGTACGCATCCTCCAAGATCTGCATAAACCGACTGAATTTCCGTTCCACATTGAAACTAAGCTAAGAAATTCTGGGCCTTATATGGAACATATTATTTAGGAATCCTTGGCAGATATCGTAAAACGTAGGTGCGATCAGTTAGGAAAATGCTACTACAGATATGTTAAATATGTAATAATTTTCCTTCTAATTCCAAAACGAAGAAACCAAGATCATCTGTGGTCACGGAATATTTGAAAATTTATCGGAAATATGGAGCCCCAAGACCGTTAGATTTCAATACTCTAGAGATTCTTTCTTCTTATAAAAAAAAACAAATGACAACCAGCCAACCAATACGTATCGCTAAACTACACAAAAAGGCTTGAAGAAATAGCACCTTAAATTACCAAATATCAAGGAACACACTGGATTTTTCATTTTTTTAGTGAACTCTGACGTGAATATCATTATATAAAGGTTCTGGATGAAAATGTAGATTGTTTGAGGTCGTTTCGCTCACTAAAGGCTTTTCTGCACCTAGGTAGATCTTTTGTGCATGGTTCTACTATAATAGAAGCCAAAACCATCTAAATATTAGGCTTAGTATCTTTCTTGACTGAGTTCGTTTGGTACTATGTCACAAAATGTGTTTGCTAGTGTTACCGTTTTCATTGAAGATTCTGCAGTGTTCGCTATACCCATATTGTTCAGATGATATCCCAAGAGGTAGTGTCCAGTGAAAAGACCAGTGATTAGTCTCAATTCATAATTTTTCAGCAAAATGATGGTTTTGGAATTTTTGCGAGTAACTCAAAAATATCTTCGATTGCCTTTGGCTTGGTGTATTGTTCCAATAGGATTCATTTTTTTCTTTTGCCACGTTTTTCAGTCCATCATCACGTGGTTTTTATTAACGCCACAGAATGGTTCGGGTCCCTGGAATGGTGTTCCAACTTCTTAGCTATTTATGATTTAAACACTTATTTGCCAAAGAATGTGCTATAGTATCCGCAGTAGAAAACGGTAGTTAGGCCAATATAGGGAACGCTACAATAAGAACAGAAGCAAATGATAATTATTTAGATTGTACTGCGATTATTCACAGTGAGTGGACAATTTCATGTTCTCTTAAAACAGATCAAAAATCAACTGCTACCGATCAGCAAATAAAAGTAACAACCATTGGTTCCTAACCAATGGTTGTTACTAAAATAAAATAATACAACTTCAGAGTTATAGAGCTAAATATCCATTTGGCTACAAAAGACA
The DNA here is from genome assembly GCA_016904865.1 of Pissodes strobi. Classification (NCBI taxonomy): domain Eukaryota; kingdom Metazoa; phylum Arthropoda; class Insecta; order Coleoptera; family Curculionidae; genus Pissodes; species Pissodes strobi. Next base: position 32,283 of record MU183273.1, on the reverse strand, counting down.
TCGTCTCCCCTTGATCCCTTGATCGCTATTGACCTCATGTGTTTGACTTGAATGTTTTTATATGATCGGTACATCTCCAATGTTTTTCATATTCCACCCGTCAATTCCTTTTCTTTTTGCTAAATATCCAAAATTTTTAGCGGTAAGTAATCAGATATTGAGAATTAAGATCTTCAGCTCCACAATCATTTTTACGAAAGGATGTTACATTTCTCTACATGCGCAAGATACCAATTATTTTGGTATCTGAATTTTTAACGGCCGACGACGTTTCTGAAACATACGTTACAACCGGAAAAAACTTGGATTTTTTTTGTATCCAACTATAAGTGTTTCTCATCGTTTTTGTCTAGAATTTCGAATTCAGCTGCTTAGTGCTTCATACCTAACGATGCACCCTATTTTCAAACCCTTACAGATGGCTTTAACTCCACTATTATTGATCATACGAACGCGTGGCCGCCGCTATCTTACACCATGGTTTTAATAAAGTTGTTGCGCCACTCCTAATACCAGAAACAATAAAGAATTAAGAGTTATAGTTTTGCGGGATATAAGCCGGGCTCGGAATTAGCCCTTTAACTTAATTTCCAGTCGCGGGAATTTCTAACTAATTTGGACGGAAACAGCGAGCAGCAGCCAATTGCTCATAATAAATAGCCTGTGCTGGCTAAATCTGAGATATTTACCAGTAAATTTCAGATTTTTCTAGCCGTACGAAATTATTTTATTAATACGTTGTAGCATTTATGTGCTACATTGGAAATAATAGGGGAAAGGTATTTTTAAAATATCCGAGTTTACCTTAACCAAATATCGGTAGGACAATGAAATAAAGCATACGCTACCTCTATATCTATATCGGTTATTACATAGAAATTCATTGTTCTTGTTTCCAGGATCCACAAGATCCTAAATTCATATTTAAAAAGATATTGCCACTGCCTGCAATTCCTCTAGCCCGTAATTCCATCTTGGCCTATGTAACTACTGAGAGGTGAAAATTAATTTGAAGGAATTACCGGACATGCAAAACAATTGTATTTATGTGCATACTATACCGTAGAGCTCAAATTAGGTGCAATGCTAAAGAAGTCAGTAGCAGTAAGTACTTCCAGGGCTGAAGATAATGTTATCCTACTTTCATACCAGATACTTCACCAAAGGGATAGACTCCAGGCTAGCGTACTGCCATAACAGGTGCTTGTAAATTTAAATTGGCACCTACTGCTCTCTATATAGCAGTGCATCCTAATAACTGTTTGCACATTTATGAGTATTCTGATTGAAATAGTGTACCAAAGAGGATTTATATTACTTCTAAAGATGTTGCTTGTAAACTAAATGACTTCCTATTAAACAGAATTACTTTAGAAACAACATTAACTAGAGCCCAAAGGTAACATGAAGACCGTGGAAAGAGAAAGCATCGGGAAGACGAGAGTAATAGCAGATTTAAACTAGAACCCGAGAAAATGCAGATAAGGATACCTAGAGAAATATGAAAGAGGTTTATATACAAACAATATTAAACGGCCAGTTATTCTATTTTTCCAACGCAAATAGGAATTTAAAAAGCATTATTGCAGAATTCATAATACAGAAGAAATACGTAGATTTTAGGAGAAATTATTTTTGCTATATTTGTAGCTGCTGCAAATACTGAAGCTGATATCTAAGAACCAATTTTTGGAGAATATCTTAAACATGTTTTTGGGATTAAAGTCTCCAGCTAGCTATGATAATGCAAAAATTTCATGATTTGGAACCTAGCTTTACAATATGTACCCTTATATTATCATGAACTAAAATGTGCTTGCTGGTATATATGAAACCTCGAATTGTTAAAGAATCAAATCGATGCACTGGTTTCCATTTGGAAAATATCAACGGTTATTTTCAAGACTGGGACACACTATCATCAACTGGCTCAATTACACCCTCACTTTCCAACCTGTCAAGCTCATCATTAATCTGCCGTTTATATGCAAGTGGTACAATCCGGTGCCTCACGTATTACTACCATCCTTTAACTTTAAGTTAATTTCGGTCAACTTAAACTGACCCAATCTTTCAGGAAAAATAGTTGGAAATTTTTTTATCAATAATCCAGATTTATTTGTTAGAGACAATTCGTTTTTAATATTAAAATTATCAATCCAATTTCGCCCCAGTACATCAGCGGATGCATACATCCTTATATTCGACCTGCATTAGCACATACCTATCTTTATTGAAGATGCCACCCTCATAGGCCCTTAACCAAGTAGGTACCATGTTTCCTCAACATCAAATTAGAAAAAATTATGAGGTAGGTATCTCTTGTTAACGCACTTACATCTGTACTGGTGTAAATTACCACCTTTAAATGAACTCTATTATTCTTTTCTTGAACTTCAAAACAATTCTTCCTTTACTCTGCAAACTTGCACATATTAACACTACGCAGGGAATCTACAGTTGCGTCTACAGTTTTCATATTCATTAATGTGACAAATATTATCATTATTTTCAATAATATCATTCTTATTTACAATATTTTCTTCAAAATAAGTGAACCTTTTATTTTTAAATAAACATGCACTTGCAATATGACCTAATTTGTTGCAAATATTACATTTAGCATTTTTAAAAATGCAAGTTTTACTTGCGTGATTATTCTTTTTACAATCTTGACAAGGAAAATTAGAATAATATTTAATATTTGTAACGACACCAGATTTGACATCGACTCTTGACGGCTGCTGACGTCCGACAGCGAAGTTGACATTTGATGGTTGCGTTCGGAAATTTCGCTGCAAGCGCCCTCAGGAATGTCTAACTTCTCGTGGTACATTGTTGCCAAAGTCGTTACCATGTGGAGACCGTCGCGTCGGTTCTCAAAATGGCTGCTACTTCCCTTTCCCCGCGATGTTTCTGCTTCGGCGGGAAGTTGATAGTTAATAATCCACATAGGAAGCGGTACCTGAGACAATTTATCAAACCAGCGCCGAAATTACATGATACAGCATCGCTCTCAAGACGAGCATATCACTGATTAATTCATTTTCTGCTTGATGAAGGCTGTAAAATTTCATTCTTTCTCGCCACACACTAGTTTTGCCGTTAAATTGCCTTGCTGGAGGGAGCAGAGCTCGTTTAACGATTCAGCTTTGGGCGTTTCGGAAAAGCTTAGGTCTTTAAACAATTTATATTTGTTGGCCCCAAAGAACTCAGTAATATTCCATTTTTGACAGTCTCATTGGTTATGGAATTTGCTTTAAAGTGTTGTTCCAACCTATCTTCCTAAATTTGCGTGTCATCTTACTTTTAATTAAACTCAAAAAATGTAGAGGTCGCCATTTTGCTGTAGATATTGCCCGGTTCACGTATACTTTCCGACTGAAACACGATTAAATTGGTATTTCCCACATTCGAATTTAAGTACTCATCGGCTTTGTATGCATTCTACTTCCGAAGTATCGAGGGATGCCATTTAAAGACGTACACAGATAAAAAGGATATCTTAACCTAAAGTAAAACGCTTTTAAGCCAAGGCCGCCATGTCTTTGGATATGGCCAAATGAATATTACCTTAACAAAAATCCACCACATCTTTGGCTTTAGTCTATTAATGCTTTCCAATTATAAGGATATATGTTCTAATTCTATGAACAGCAATGGATTCATTATCTTGGTCTAAGATAAGAAAAAATACCAATTAGTTGATCTAAAGATAATCATTCCTTTGGTCCAAAGATCTCAATCTTGACTCAAAGGGGAATGATCTTTTCAAATATACATGAAGTTACTAACCTCAAAGATATGTTCTTGGTAGAAATAAATATATGTTCTTGCGATAAATGAATAATCTTGTGGTAAACTAATTTTACAACGATATTTACTTTGATTTAAGATTTTTTTTTAATAAAAACCATCTTCTGTCAAGAAATAATTTCTTGGCGCAAGAATAAAGCGATTCATTCTTTTAAATCTATCCCTAAACGCACCGAAAATTTGATTTTTCAATTATTAAAAAATATATTCAACATTTACAAAATATAACTTAGGTACGAGATAGCCTTGTGTTTTTTTTAGTAGTATAGGACAATTTTTTCATCTCTCGGCTAACTGAAATCTTTTAAAGGAAAACCTCAAAGATATGTTCTTGGTAGAAATAAATAAATGTTCTTGTGATAAATGATTAATCTTGTGGTAAACTAATTTTACAGCGATATTTACTTTGATTTAAGATTTTTTAATTCTCACCTCAAATAAAAACTATCTTTTGTCAAGAAATAATTTCTTGGCGCAAGAATAAAGCGATTCATTCTTTTAAATCTGTCTCTAAACGCACCTAAACTTTGATTTTTCAATTTAAAAAAAATATATTCAACATTTACAAAATATACCTTAGGTACGAGATAGTCTTGGTGTTTTTTTTAGTAGTATAGGACAATTTTTTCATTTCTCAGCTAACTGAAATCTTTTAAAGGATAACCTCAAAGATATGTTCTTGGTAAAAATAAATAAATGTTTTTGCGATAAAGGAATAATCTTGTGGTAAACTAATTTTACAACGATATTTACTTTGATTTAAGATTTTTTATCAAGTAAAAACCATCTTCTGTCAAGAAATACTTTCTTGGCGCATGAATAAAGCGATTCATTCTTTTAAATTTGTCCCTAAACGCATCTAAAATTTGATTTTTCTATTATTAAACAAATATATTCAACATTTACAAAATATAACTTAGACACGAGATAGCCTTGTGTTTCTTTTAGTAGTATAGGACAATTTTTTCATCTCTCAACTAACTGAAATCTTTTAAAGGATAACCTTTTAGGTAAATTTGTTGAACGAAATTTGAGCAAAAAATGAGAAATTTATTCTTTCACTAAACTTAAGAAAAACTAACATATATTGAAGTTCTCCAAAAAAAAATAGATATATTTGCTAAATTATGGGTAAATATATTAAAAAAAAAAATGTATAGGCTGTTATAAATTAAAGGTAACTTTTATTGCGTAAAACCACACCACGTAAAAAGATGATCATTTTAATGAAGAGTTCCTGTTTCAGGTAAGGTTTTTCAGAAAAAAAGAAGATAATATAGGAAACAAACTTATTATATATTCAATAGAAAATACAACAATATTGATCTAAATCAATCACAAAGAAAAAAATTAATATCCTAGACCAATAATAACATTAAAGCAAAACTAAAATAGTTACGTAACCTGAAGTACAGTTACTTTCAGTTAGTTTCAATATATTTTAGTCATTTAAACCGGTTCCGGTACGTTATAAGCAATTTTAATGTTTTTGGTTAGTTTTGGTTAGTCGCCAAAATTCGATTAATCTGGGATAGTTTTAACTTACTTTAACATTTTTAATCTGTTCTGATACGTTTACTTCAGGTTAGTTTCGGTTAGTCGTTCAATCATCTTTCGGTTAGCTTCAGTTGTTCCAATTTATTTTAGTCATTTGAACCGGTTCCGATACGTTATAATCAAATTTAAGTTTAAATAAACAAACTAACACCATCTCTCACTCGTATGACGTCATGTGCGGCAAATGTAGCTTGCCCCTTTTCACGATTTGAGGCCCTATACTAGGAAAACTGGAACATTTTCAATGTTAATGTTTTAAGGTAATGACAATGACATCTTCTCACCTGAAATCGGCGTTTTGCTTTTGAAAATTATACCCTTTGTGCTTGGAAATGCGCATAAATCAATTGACAGGCTGTCGCCTCTCCTTTTAGTTATTTTCTCTCTCCTAACTTCTCGCATTCAATGAGTCATATAAGCTAGTTCACCGACCAAATACATTTATTCCTTCGCTTTGTAAGATATAATTTTCTACCATAGCAATATTCGGAAATGCACGTTGAATGTAATAAATACATGTAACTCAGCTATAGCTTTTGTACAATTGCCAAGAATACTTAAGAAGGGACGTAATTAAAGTCCAGACTACCAAAAGTCTAAATGCATGCCACACGCCTGCCTCAAACTCTTTGTGCTTCATTTGCACGTTGTATAATTATCATTAGCTGAGCCGATGAGTAGTCTCTTGAGATCATGAAATGCGTTGTTTCTGTTTTCGCAGTCGTTCGTTAGCAATAATCCTGTTTTAGAGATTAAATTGTGCGGCTTTCTTGTTAGGGCATTTATGTAGACGAGGTAAAAATATTTGTTTATCGCAATTCTTAACAGTAACTAGGCGTTTTTGCATTAGTAGTAAGATCACAACAGAAGGAGTTACTTGAAAGTAAAACTATAAAGTAAATATGTTGGTACCAGATGGTCAAAAAGCGAGCACATCTATATAGGCCCTGATTGGTCCGCACAAACCTAGTAAAATATGGACTTCTGACAGGACATCTCGATGTATCATGTTGCCTTTGATTTCAATCATCTTCTGATAATTAGAGAAATGCGCGTCAAATGCAAAAATTATGTTTCGGAATTTTAAATAAAACTCTGTTGTAGTACATTTTGCCGAAGGTTTTAAACCCTCAACTTAGTTGTTACCTTTGGGTAAATCTGAAAATACAGAAATATTTGTACTCACGTCCGGGTCACATAATTTCATAACCTACCGACTCGCATCTGTCCAATTTGATATCGTTGTTGCAACTGTCCTAATCATCGTAAAACGAGCTTAGACTAGTTGGCAAACTTTTTATACTTAAGTATCTTCGTGTTAAATATAGCACAGGTACGATATCAGACTTTATAGCCTTTTTAACGTATATAAAACTAAACATTCCCTTGATTATTCCATCCAATACATTTACCGGTCTAACGGAGGGTTTTATTTAATAATTCAGTTTAAGAGGATGTAAATCTGCAAATTACAAATATATCAGATTAATCCATAAAGCCGTTTATTGTGAGCACTATGCACCGCTCCCATTCAAACTAGTTAGGAATTTCTGCAGCCCCAAATTAAGTGAACGGACTAATTCCGCTTGGCTTGCCTTCCGCAAAACTATAACTCTTAATTCATAACTTCATAATTGTTTCCCATGTTACAAAAGGACATAACAACCTTATTAAATCCGTTCGCCGTGCTCTAGAAAACCGCACACTATTTGACTTGCAATTATGTTATACCTAGATGTTAATTCGTATTGTTTTGAGAAATACATAATATTTAATTGGCTTGCTTAATATTTAGTTAGGTGTCAGTGGATTTTAGGAACTTTCAGTATATGAAAATTGACCATCTAAGAGTTTTTGTATTTTCTATATTTTAAAACTTACTCCAGTCCCTTGGTGGAAACCGCAACTCTCTTGCACTGTACTGTAAACTAGGGTACGAAATGTGACTATTAACAAATTAACCCCAGGTTAGTGAAATATGCTCAGCCTAACATTGTGTTTATAAATTTTGGGTTTGCTGTAAAAAGGTTGAGTCTCAAAGTTGTGGAAACACGACTTAAGAGAAGAGATAAATAAAAAAATGTGTTTACGAGTTTGAAAATTTAGGAGATATTGAGTATTGCATATATTGAGTAGTAGAGGCCTGAGATTCCAAATATGTCATAACGATAGTCAATAGTTTCTATTGATATTATTACAAGAATGTTTACACAGGTCAACATAAAGTGAACAAAATAAGAAATCAATTCAATGCAAAACTAACTGAGTCTTCACTACTTTGATATCGGCACTTTCCCAGGCTCGTTTAAGGAGTCTATTTTCAACTACCACTGAGCCCACAAAGATTTAAAAGTAGATCCCTTAGTTGAAATATCTCTCCAGCTTGGTCTCGGTTGACGTTCTTCCTTAGCTTTTAGCAGTAGTGCTATTTCATTATCCTCAAGCTGATCTTTCTTTAGTTGCTCTGTGGTCCACTGCTGATCAACCTTAAACTTGATTCGCCTAATGGGAGTGATTACTTCTCGTTGGTCTATTCTTTGGCAATGTTTATAATTATCCTCGCATGATCTTCTGGATAAGGCGTCTGTATTGTTATGACATCTTTCTTCCCTGTGCCTAGCCCTAAAGTTATATTGTTTCAACTCTTCCTGACTTGACTCTGAACTGCTGTCGTCTCAGGATGGACATGTGACCATAGTTGTACTCGACAGTCTCTCCTGAAATGCCCAGTCCTGCCACATATATATCACTGATTTGTAACATTTCGATTACGTGCCCGATATTTTAATGGCTCTTCCTGGAATCTTTGTACTCGACAGTCCCTTTTGAAATGTCCAGTCCTGCCACATCTATAGCACTGATTGATGGCATTTCGGTTATATGGCCTAACTGCTAGTGGCTCCCGAAATACCGGTATTCGACAGTCCCTTTTGAAATGTCCAGTCTTGCCACATCTGTAGCACTGATTACGGTTGTATGGCCTAACTTCTAGTGGCTCCCGGAATCTTCCCGTGGCCTAAAGAACTTCGGTTAATTTCCTCAAAATACCGTCTATCTCAGTTAGTTCACAACTGTTTGCCAAATTTTCTTCCTGGATGGATACGTCCCTGATTGCTGGCTTAGAGATGTTACAGGCCGCCTTGATTTCCAGAGCTCTACCCAAAACTTCACGTCTGCTATCGAAATTTGGCTAGACGTAGCATCTTCTGAGTTTCTGGATCTCTGACACCGTCCACGAAATATTCAGCAACAAGTTCCTATTGAAGTTCCTCTGTCGCTTCCGGGTAGGCCAGTTGAATGAGACGTCTAATGTCTGCCTCAAACTCTTGCAGGTTTTCACCAGGCTTCTGATGTCGGGACTTAACTTGTGCCTGATACAGTTGTCTTCTATGTTGGTCTTCAAATCGTCTCTCCAGGGCAGCTGCAAGTTTGTCATATTTCCCCTGTTGGCTGATGGGAATAGTCTTTAATAGTTCCAGGGCAGATCCACGAAGCGCAACCACTAGTGATGTAGCTATTTCTTCGTTATTCCAACCGTTGGCAACAGCAGGGGCTTCAAATTGCCTTCTGTACATTGTTCGCGATATTTGACCGTCATACGTTGAAGGTTTGATGTTTTGTCCTGAGGCGAATGCCCTCTCGGTGGGTACTTGATGTTTTAGTCTGGCAACTACTGCTTGTAGATTTCCTAATTTTCCGTAATTTTCCTTGCTCGCCTACAATTACATCCAGCATCCATTTCTGAAGTTGATCCTGTTTATTTGCCTTTTATCTTCATGGTCTTGTAAAATTTCCTGGAGCCGGTCCTGTTCCGCTTGCCTTTTGTCTTCCTGATCTTGTAAAATTTTCTGAAGCCGGTCCTGTTCCGCTTGCCTTCTACGCTCATTCTGTTCCCGTTCCGCTTGTCTTTTATCATCTTGATCTTGAAAAACTTTCTGAAGCCGGTCCTGTTCCTCTTTCCGATCCGCTTGCTTTTTATCTTCTTGATCTTGAAACATTTTCTGAAGCCTGTCCTGTTCTGCTTGCCTCTCAGCATTTAGATTTTTCCATGAAATCGGCCAACATTTTATTTATTTGCTCCATTTCTGCCGTTTGTTGCCTCGTATTGACCATAGAACGATATAAAATTTTTACAGAATCCACCAATCAAAACGGTCTCGTTGACTTACTTGTACCCTCTTCTTTCCTCGAAAAATTCTTCACAAGTCCTTCACAATCCAACTTCTGGCACCAAATGTTACGTTTTCCCCGTGGGTTCTTAACGAAATTACAACTTTACTATTTTCAAATAATACTCTATTTTCTACCACTGTATACAACTGAACACACTAAACTACTCTTATAACTTCGCAACTAACATCTCTTTACAGTTCAACACTCAATGATTAACTAACTAGCATTCATCGATATTCCCTATTTATATACGATCTAAAGTCTCTCACGAATACTTGGGAAGACGCGAGGCCACTATATGATTCTCCATCGAGATAATTCCAGCGTTCCTGAATTTTCGCGGCCGGCCGGGCGATGACTCATATAGACAGAGAAGCGGCACGCAGCAAGGCAAGTTCTATAGGGTAGCACAAAAACGTTCGGATGGTTGTTAGTCGTGACAATATATAGACAGGGGACTGTCAAAATATTCGAACTAATGAAAGCTATATATTGAAGGTTTGCAGGTGCTCTTATTACTTTCCTTTGCAGTCCAAAGACATTCTATATTTGGAGCATGATCCCAAGCTAATAAAACATAAACAAGCCTTGATTCAATACATGCATAGTATTGCATAGTATGCTAACAAGACAACCCTCTCAGATGTCACATTTACTAAATATCTAGATACACCACAGGTAACCTTTTTACATAATTCATCAAAGTGCCCATTCCATAATAGTTTAGAATCAACCTGTACCCGCAGAAACTTGACTGATTTTATATACTCTACAATAAAAATAGAACGCTTTGATTTTTGACTGATTTAAGTTTAACTGATTTGCAGTAAACCATTCTGTAATCCTTGAGTTTATCTCATCCATGAATGCTACTAATTCACATAAATCGTTAGCCTTTTTAATAAAAGTTGTGTCATCCGCAAAAAGAACTAAGTCAGCATCAGGGTCACAACTCCCACGATCATTTATATAGATCAAAATGAATAGCGATCTTAGCACTGAACCTTGGGACACATCATATGACATTTTGGATAGGTTTTATCATGGTTATAAAATTTTTCAATATACTTCCATAAAATTGTTTTACCGTGTACAATAAACATATTTCTCAACGCTTTTAACAAATGTTCCCCATCGAACATAAAAAAAATATATTTCTATTATTTACTGCACAATATGGGGTGTCTGGAGTTATCTTTGGTAGAATTTTTGATTGGATATTATTAGCACCCATGTCAACAGTACAACAAACAACCAAATTTCTTCTAATTTTGTTACGGCGTCGATAAGAATATTTTTTAAATGTATACCGGGGCAAGTAGTGTTATGAAAGATATAATTGAAGGATTGCTTCCACTTAGACATAATTCCTTAACCATTCAAACTGTTGACACGTGCTGGCTTAAATGTTCTTTCTCCATAACTGTCATCTTCAAAACCAATGACCGTATCTATTCCAATATTAAAAAAAAAGATCTGATTTTATCCAACTTTCATCTACGAGTTCTGGTGTACGACCATTTGTTTCCGGTACGATGTAATATGCTTTATACTAGCTGATTCAAACTTATAATATCTAAGTTTATTCATAAGCATCCTAAAAGAGACACAATCAAAGGCTTTACTAAGATCACAAAATAACACACCCATGAATGCGTCGTTTTTATAACCTGCATTTATCAGTTCAATAACTTGTCAACTTGTAGTTGACATACAAGACTTTATAGCAAATTGAGCAGGGTTAAATAAAAAAAATTTGACACAAAGTAATTATTGATGCTTTTTGTAATTTTTTTTTTTTAAGTTCGGCACACATACAAAAGTATACCACGTAACGAGCGGTGCCTGTGCGGAGGAGATAGCGTCTTCTCTCTTCTGGGTTGGTGTAGGTTCCTACTATAAATATAATGTTACAATAACAATACCAATTCAGCAAGGTTGTCTTGGCCTTGTCACCCGCGTCGAGTATCTCGTTCATTGCAGTTAAGCAATAACATTACGTCTAGTAGGTAATGTAAATAACCTTCGTCTAGACATATTCTGGTTGCCGTCATGATCTAATTTATGAAATGCCGAGTGATTTTCTGATACACTACAGACGTCGGACTTGAAGCGCTATACGTTGTAGCTTTCGAGAAAGACGTTAATAGGAAGTCCATTCCAGGGCGAGGCATCTCGTCGCTATTACGGGACGTGATAGCGCAGTCCTAGGTATTAGCAACTGAACCATATGTTGATGAGCATCTTGTGTCTGATGGATAATTCTATTTGGAACAAATCTGGGCGGAATCATATGTGCCAGCTCGTTCGAACACCTTCCGTAGTAGTACTGATAGTAAAGAGACAGGTCCGCCACTTTTCTTTGATGTTCAAGGCTATCAAGGTCTTTCTTCTTCTTCTTCTTCAGCCGTTGCTTGTCAACTGCTGGACATAGGCCTGCCCTATAGTTTTCCAAGCTCCTCTATCTTGTGCTGTTTGGTACCACCTGATTCCAGCTATGCTTTTGATGTCATCCATCTATCTCATCTGGGATCTACCCACGCTTCTTTTGGTCGTTCGAGGTCGCCAAATCAACAATCTGTGGTTCCATTCATCATTCGTTTTCCTTGCTATGTGACCAGCCCAGCTCCACTTTAGTTTAGCTATTCTATATATGACATCCGTTAGTTTTGTCTTCTCTCTGATTTGGACTTTTGTTTTCCTATCTCTTAAGCTTACACACAGAACAATTCTTTCCATCGCCCTTTGCGTGACTCTCAGTCTCTCTGCATTCTTTTGGTGGTCTCCATTCCATACGTTAGTACAGGAAGCACACAAGTCTCAAACACTTTCTTCTATAGACAGATAGGTATGCTTTTATCCTTGAGACTTTCTCCTAAACGCCAGGACAGTCTTATTCGTCTGTTCGTCTCAGCTGTTTAATTTTGTTTACCAAGCTTTAAAACATGCCCCAGGTATACATACTCGTTAACTTTTTCAATGGTATTTTCGTTTATTGTAAACTGCTTCTGACTTTCAGACATGATTTTCGTTTTATTTAAATTCATCTTCAGTCCTCTCTTTTTTGATGTTCTGTCTAATTCTCTTAGCATTTCCTCAAGTTGGTCTGAATCAGTGCTTATGATGACAACATCGTCAGCAAACCTTAGGTTACTCAAGAATCGACCGTCTATATTTATTCCTTTTTCTTGCCAATCTAGCTCCTTGAAAACGTTCTCGAGTGCAGGTGTGAAAAGCTTTGGCGACAGTATATCGCCTTGCCTTACTCCTCGGCTTATTTTTATTTTCTCTGTAAGATCTTCTTCGCTAATTTTTACATGCATTGATCCGCTCTCATAGATTTTCCTCAAGAGCAGACTGTATCGGCTATCGATCCTTGCGTCGTTCAGACCTTTAATAATTGCCCAGAATTCTACCGTATCGAATGCTTTTTGAAAATCTACGAAGGCTAGATGTAAATCGATGTTGTATTCTTCGCATTTTTCTATGAGAGTTTTCATTGCTCTGTAAGATCTTCTTCGCTAATTTTTACATGCATCGATGCGCTCTCATAGATTTTCCTCAAGAGCAAACTGTATCGGATATCGATCCTTGCGTCGTTCAGACCTTTAATAATTGCCCAGAATTTTACCGTATAGAATGCTTTTTGAAAATCTACGAAGGCTAGATGTAAATCGATGTTGTATTCTTCGCATTTTTCTATGAGAGTTTTCATTGCTTGTAGATGATCGATAGTACTGAAACCTTTTCGAAATCCTGCCTGCTCTACGGGTTGGTAGGAATCCAGTTTATTTGTGAGACGGTTGGTAATTATTCTGGTGAATAACTTGTATAGGTGTGATAATAAGCTTATGGGTCTATAGTTTGCTATATCTGATCTATCTCCTTTCTTAAATAATAGTATTACCTCAGCGTTTTGCCATTTCGACGGTATTTGACTTTCTATTTGGCATTTGTTGAACAAAACTTTTAATGCCTCTAAGAAAGTTTTTCCTCCGTACTTCAACATCTCAATTGTTATCCTATCTTCACCCGGTGACTTTCAAAATTTCCTGATTGTGTCCGTTCTATGATTTATTACTATTCCTTGTTGGTTTTTAATTTTTGTGATTCTTGTTTTGCTGGCGCATTTATTTCTTATAACTTTCATGTTTTTGTTATTCTCTATGACTTCCATTATTTCTGCTGTTCTATACTTTCTAATATCCTTTCTAATTTCTTGTTTTATTTTCTTACCCAAGTTGTTATATTCTGCAAAATCTCTATGCATTTGTTTTCGTTGTTGGATAAGTCTCTTTGTGTCTGTACTTATTTTTGAATTTCTTCTTTAATGTCTACTTTGAGCGCAACTTTCCTTTACAGCTACTCGAATGTCGTTGGAGATTTTTTCCGATAGGTGGTCGATACTCATCTGTTCTAGTTCTTCCAATGGTTGAAGTTTGTTAGCCAGGGTTTCTGTTAGCTTGTTCTGTTCCAGCTGTAAGAGTTTTCTATCTGGACGTGTGTAGGATTTTATGAGCTTCCTCCTTTCTATTTTGGTGTCTATTTCGATAATAGCTCTTACAAAACGGTGGTGGCTTCCTGTGTCAAATCTGTTTAACACCCCAACATCTCTAACGATCTTCCTATTGTTCGACATGACATAATCAATTTAATTTTTTGTAAATCCATCTGGACTTTTCCATGTCCACCTTCGCTTTGGGTCTTTCTTGAAAAAAGTGTTCATACAGAAGAGTCTTTCACAGTTCAAAAAGTTTAAAAGTGTTTCTCTTCTACTGTTCCTGATACTAAGACCAATTTTTCCTATAAATTCAGAATCATATTCCCTGTTTTTCATCCCCATTTTAGCATTGAAATCTCCAATTAGTAGACAGAAATGAGTTTTCTCTATGTCTAAAACTGTTCTATTTCTTCATCTGTAGCTGTACTTGTTGGCGCATATACTTGGATTATTTGGATCTTATAACGTGTTGATAGTTTTAAAACAATATAGACAACTCGATTTGATATGGCATGCATTTTCTCTATAAGGTGTTTTTTGTTTTTGTGGATGAGTAATGCTACTCCCCCAGTATAGTCCATCTCACCGTTTCTCTGGTGTAAGATATGACCCGATTTTAACTCAGTACTTTTCTCTCCTGACAGCCTTGTCTCTGAAAGTCCTACTACGTCCCAATTTATGTCTTGTAGCTCCTCCTCCAAGTGTTCTAGCTGTTCTGGTTTCCGCATACTTTTTATGTTATAAGTGGTCACTATGAGTTGTTGGTCTCGCTTTCTGAATTTATCCGATTTCTTGCCCTCCCCAGAATCCCTAGGGCAGACTGGCACGGTGCCAGTGAGGGACTCTGAACGTTGCGCTCTACCCACCTGGGGTCCTTGTCCGCTGGATTTGAAACACGGCATTTTCTCTAGAGAGAATATTTGGCCATAATCTTGCCACGCTGGCCAGACGGGTTGGCAAGTGGGTTGTCAGCCGCTCCTAACCTGGAGAACCGTCGCTGTTGAGTATCCGTTCCTCTGGAGGCAGACGATCCTCTGATGCTAGTGTTGGTCCTTCCCGGGTATTTGATTTCCCCGGTACCACCCATCTTGGAAGCATTCCCCTATCCGCCACCTGGGGAGGCGCCCGATGGAGGACTAGCAACCCCACACGGTCGTTAGTTAGCTCTATATCATCCACAAGGCGGACTGCTCTCCTCTGTATGGAGTCCAATATATTGAGCACGTGCTTCGGTGCCAAGCTCCACATATGGAACAGTATTCCCGAGATGATCTTATCTGGGGCTTATAGAGTAGTAAGAGCTGATAGAAATGTTTTGCTCTATAGAGTGCTCCTAGCTTTTGTGCTGCTGCCTTGGCGATTTTGGTGAGGTGATTAAGCCAAAACATTTCTACCCAGCAAGCTTATGGAGAAAGCCAGAGTTAGTGCTTGTCTTGTCATTGATAAGTCAGGTCCTGCGGTATTTGCTTTTGTTGAGAAGACAGCTGCTTGAGTCTTTTCTGCATTAAGCTGGACATTATTTTTCTCGCCCCATTCCACGATGGCGTACATATCCTCATTGATGGCAGCAATCTGATTCTCCCGCTCCCTGGGAACGAGCAGAGGTCATTGGAGTCCGCGACATGAATGAATATATAAGAGTGCTGTCGTCTGCAAGCTGTAAATATAATTTGTCATATCTAAAAGATCGTTGATATAGAGCAGGAACAGTGTGGGGGATAATATACACCCTTGAGGAATTTTAAAATCAATGCCGGAGGCATTGATTTTAAATTCTTCCGAGAGATTTCCATCAATACCAACTCGCATGCTTCGATACCTTAAGAAATTGGACAGCCATAGAAGCAGGGCTGGTGGTAGTCCGTGTGCTGCAATTTGCTTAAAAATTAGTCATTTCCAAAACTTTTGAGAAAATGGGAACTATTGATATTGGCCTGACGTTGTCAATGGGGTCAACAGGTCTCTTTTTGTGAATGGGTACCATCCTAGCTATTTTCAAATGCTTAGTACTTGAGTGTGTTCAACGGTTCTTTAATTGACAAATCAGTTTAAAAGTATCAATGCTTCTCTCATTGACACTGTAATATCATATTGGAAAAAATATATCTTATTTTGGGAAATGATATAGAGAAAAAGGTTTTATAAATGGTCTCCAGGATAAAGTAGATCCATACTTAAAGAAAGCGAACGAAGTCGTGTTTTTGAAACTATAATTAAAGCTGCTTAAAACCTAGGGCAGAAATCTAAATCATATAGTATAGAGAAAAAAGTGGAAGGTGATATTTACGTTACACAGAATATCTTTGTTAAAGTTAGAAGAAGTAAATGTGGCACTCTTATTATTATTTTAAATCATTAATATTTTAAAGATGAATTCTAGGATGATCTCAAAGTTCATAGCAGAATAATAATATGTGAATATGTAGAAGTAAAACTAATATTTCACCTAGGAACTCCCAAATGTTTGATCTTTGATAGAACTATAGGAGGAAAATAGCTTTTCGGATTTTCAACGTTTATCACCTCTAACCTTTTAAATGTTCTACATAGCTAACCAAGATGATCATTATCATCGAAACCATTATTGCATTTCCTTGCATATTACATTAAAATGGATATATATATGGTATCACAAGGCGAATTTAATAGGTTTCACTCTGTGCATTTTCTGGTGCAGACGTTGAGTTGCGTTCGATACGACCCAATCTGAATAAGCAATTCGCGTTGGATTTTATACTATGTATGTATATTAGGAGATTCCTTAAACTACTTTCCAAATAAGGCTTAGAAAAATGTGTATGATACAAGGTCTCTTTGTATTTACTAACTTCAAATTGAGTTTAAATCAAGGTGATTTAGACCGCAATTTAATCACATCATTGTTATAAAACAATGGTTGGTTAGATCAATTTTTAATCTTTATCATACATCCGTCTACATAACCAAATTCATGATTTTAATAAAATTTACTGAGTTAATCGAATTTAGGATAAATATTATATTATCGATTGATAGATTAACTAAAAAGTTGTGTTACTGAAGAAAATATATAAAATAATCAAACACGTGTATACAGCAATTTTATCAACGGGTCAGTTATTTAGTTTTGACCAGGGCACCACTAGTTTGAAGTTATTAAATCCACAGACCCAAACTAGGAGGTCCTCGGGCTTGAGAATCCTTAAGGACAACTCAAAAATCAAACGTCTTATACGTCTGTGTGGTTGAGGTATCTCAGAGCAAATAAAAGCCGGTACGTACATGCAGGATTAAGTGTATTGGGTGCTTGTTAGGTTTGACGTTAAAGTGTTATCATATTTCTTTTGATAAACAAAATGATAGAGCTAATTGAAAACAAATAACAAATTAATATATGCTCACAAACATAGAAGTAGACCATATCGGAAGTAACAATATAACATAACAAATAATTACGAAAGATCAAAATCAATTTCAACAAATTGAAAATAAAGGCAATATGCATAGGTTTTCTATCGTCACATCATACTAGTAATTAAGAGTCTACAGTATAATACCTATTGCTACTAAACTTTGTGCGCGTCTACCATGGTATACTTGTCAGCAGTTATACACAAATAAACCTTAACGAACCAGTTTATGAAATACGATTATGTAAAAATATTAAAACCAGATAGTTAATCAATAGAAACGACAATATTTATCATTTACCACGATATATATTAAATTGAAAGAATAGGGAAATATAATGTGACAAAAATACTATGAGCATTAATCGATCCACACTAGTAACAAGTATCCCTACCAGAGGTATACTTATTTAAATTACACCTAAAATATTTATGTCATAGAACGCCCAAAGAGATAAAACACGGTATCTCATACAACGCTAAAAAGACGCCAATAACATTATGTCGAAAGATCACAAGCGTTCTGTGTACATAGTACCGCACCCAACCCAACTTATCCAACACTTATCTGATCTCCGCCGATATCACCTCCGGCTTTCTGAACGTAGGCTGCTAGGCGCCTCGGAACCCATAAACTCTGGCATTTGAGACCATGTCCACCTGAACATTCAGCAACTCTGGCTACAGTTGATACCAAATTAAGACCTCCAACTGGACTGACTGACCGGTAGCTACTTGGTTAGCTAGTTTTAGCTACTTAACTCGCTCAAAATAAAAACCCTAGCTACGTAGGCTTCTGGCGGTGATGACGAATGGGAGCAAGGCTCTCTCCTTCAGGCACTCCTTGAGGAAGGAAAACGGCGTATTTTGCTCCGGAATCTTCGGCACGTGGCCAATTACCAAAAAATAAACCTTGACTTCAGACAAAATCCAACAAATCCATTGTCAATTAATTTCCTCCGCCAAACTGGTAACTATGCCAATTTCTCTAGCCCAAAATAAGATTATCTTTATTGGGGGCGAATTAGAAATTCATAAACTTTTAATCATTCTTACGTTCTACCTTCTCTTAGGATAGTTTAACAAGAAAGAGAACGAGGTCAAGTCAAGATGTCCACCTCGAACGCCAAGCATCAATGTTTAAGGGTCAGAAAAAATTCGACCAATAGGCCAGTTCTACATTATCCTGCGACATCACGCAAAATACAACAAGATGCTTGCCACCAAATTTAATAACATCTTCAATACGCATAAAGCGTACTTAAGGCTTATGTATTGCTGGCAGAATAAGAAAACCGACGATAAATCCATTACCCACAATGATTAATCAAACAGATACTAGTTTATTCCGACCCGCAGCCATTTGAAACCCTGACATCAAAAACGCTAAAAACATAAAAACGCGGCACAACAATTCACGCCTAAACGTACCTTTAACCAAGAGCCTGCGTCCCTGAGAAACATGTACATTTGCCAAAATTCCAAGGGTACCCTCAATGTTAGGCAACCAAAAATGCAAAATTGTCAAAGTCAGCTGTCTCATCTGAAGGTTATCATATCAGAAATAAACATTGACTAACCATTTAACTTTTCCTAATAAATATTGAAACAAATCCAAGAAAATAACTGACCAACTCCGAAAACAAAATTTCTTACATCCATGAGACTGTTTTAATGTATATTATCATCGAGAAGGTGATTATTCGAGAAAGTAAGAGAACTATTAAATGTTTTGAAATGCACTGCTATAAATGCATGTAACTTTGAAGGTCTCCTCGATAGTGATGGCTAGAATACAGTACGATTTACTGATTGATTATGTGCTAAGCCAGTGACAATGTTCATAAAGCCCGATCGATACTATCAAACCGCCCGAGAAAATCAAGTTTGGTATACGACTACAGAACTCCCAATTTTTCCTGTAACAGCCCCATAAAAGGCTAGGGCCATACGACAACCATGCTAGCTAGATACCTGCAATATTATATTTAGCTTGACGGACTAGCATAATAGATGTAGGATTTAAGGTGAAATAACTGACTTTATTTGACCTCTATCTGTTACATGTTTTCATACTAAATTGACATGTAACAACCTTAAATTTTTTCTAAAATACTTATCTATTTAAATAAAAAAATATTATATTTATTTCAAACAAATTTAAAAAATTAACAACTTTGATCTAACTTCAAAAATATTTGACCCAAGAACTGAGGCATCAATATGCAATTATGTACTATGTAATTCAATATTGCTGCATTACATCTATCATTTTAAGGAAATATTCCATTATCCCTAATTTTACGCACTAATTCTGCTATGGCGCTCCTTCCATACTCTCCTCGCTATCCTTGCAGAATAATTTGAAATCATAAGCTCTTATATATTAACCGTTGTTTCCCTCACAGGAATGTATTTAATAAAGATATGGCGTCCAACGGTAAATTAGTTTTCATCATCAGTTGCCTCTTCCAATTTAAATTTTAATGCCATAATGTGGATGAATGCAAATTCAATTTCGAATAATTTATTGTATAATCCCTTAACAGTACTGCGTAAATGCAGGACAGGCTTTAAATATTTATGAACAAAAGAGATCCATTGCATATTGGCTTTCTTTGTTTATTAATAAAATATGGTCTAAATAATACAAACAGCTGTATAAAATTGCGATTCCTTTAATTTGACAGGTGTTTCCTACCTCTACCTGAAATGAAAATTTTACCAATGGAACTGTAGTAGTCCAAACAGTAAATCCACGAAACAGATCTATGAATGAAATAAGCAAAGGTGGACTCCAAAAAAATGATATGCGACTAGCAAACAATTTAGAAGATCTATGTATTGAATTGGGAAATTCAAATGATCAAATACAAAACAGTTAACCGTTGTCATTATATAAAGAATACATTTATACAGGCCAAAAAATATATTAATACAGAATTTAAATAAAAAGGCGCAGCAAAAAAGTTAAGTCTAAAATGTTTTATGGAACAAATAAAAAAATTACTATAGACAACACACATTTCAACAAAATACTTATGAACGTGGAACAAATGGCCAATATGTTAAGCATTGCAACCTCGAGCTGGTACATGGCAGACAAACAAAACGGGATAATTAATCATTCATCAAATTGTTGTTGCCAAAATCCCTTCAGGTTTTCTACTTATATTCATATTCTAAATACTCTCTCAGAAAATGGAAGAACCCAGATCACATAAGAACAATACTGTTATTTTCTTAACGATGTGATTAGCTTGGTTTAGATTGTACCACAGAAAGATTTTGTAAGTTAATAAAACGAGATGCCACTTTTAGAACCAAAAGGGGAACGAAGAAAATATTTTAATGGTGGAAAACTTCCAAACTATGCTCTCAAAGCTCTCATAACGTATGATAGCATACTACAATATTCACGTTCCTCTAAAGATTTTTTGTACTTTGCCAGTGCAGAACGTTCCCAAACAACAATGCTTGAAAAAAGATTGACTGACTTGGCTTTACTTTACATACACTATGATATAAAATTAGTGCCAGCAAAATTTTTAAAGAGATTTCCAACAATTCAAAAACATATAGTTTTATTGTAAAAGTTCATGTAATATTATTTCTTTAAATATTGTTATGCTTCAATCATTTTTCTCTGGATCCATACCTGCCACATTGACCGACCAGTGTTTGAATCATTATAAAAAAGCTTAGAGGAAAACCATTATGCGTCAGCAAAATAGGACAATTTATTTACCATTTATATACCAGAAAAAAATAGTGTTAGATGTTCTATAAAGAATATTTAATAGTTAATGAAATATTAATTAGAAAATTTTAGCGAACGTAGTATTATGAACGAATTTTAGAGATACAGGCCAAGAAAGGAAATCGTGAGAATATTTGAACAGTTTAAGTTTGAAATTTGTTTCAGACTCTCGAAGATTATTGCGTAAAACAACTTAAAAATTAATTTTAAAGCGGGAGTGAGTTTGCTGAACAAGTAGTAATTAAAAATTTTAATAACTTTCTGATCAATAGTTGCTGCTATCAGGACGGTACTTTTATTACTTTTCCTTGGATTTAAAGTTAAAATTATTCTTGTTATGATAAGGTTCTTTTTCATCGACTTCCTCACAGACATAGCATTTTTGAAGTCAGTTTAAATTGGGTGATATATCCGGCATGGTCAACTTACTAATACTTCAGATTGAAACTAATAACACGTTGTAATAATCACCGGTCCTCGTATATTATTATGTTCACAGCCTTCTCTATAACGATGAGTAGAGAGGCCTATGTTATATTATTGGCGGGATATTACGTTTAATTGGCCACTGCTAAATTTCAAACTATGTTATAGTTTCAGTCTCCGTCTCGCCGTGTCAGACCGTATATAATCGCACTCGCTGTAAAGTCAACGTGGACATATTGTAAAGGATTAATTTTTAGTAACGCGTTTTATTTCGCCAATACACCTTCGCCAGTACAGTTATCATAATTA
>MU183272.1:178927-215617 GCA_016904865.1 Pissodes strobi | reverse complement strand
TTGAAAATAGCAAAGTTGTAATTCTGTTAAGAACCCACGGGAAAAACATAACAATATATATATAAAGAAAAAAAAGACAAACAAGTCATAAATTAAAGCCGTGTTTTGCGAGGTTTTTTCGACGAGATCCTAAAACGTAACGTTCGAGAGCGGAGACAGAAAATCTGAAACCGGCGCAGTGAACAGTTTATTTTGTGAATGGCTTTTCTTTTATGATGTAAGGTGCTGTTACAGGTCAGTAAAATGAAATGGCAAAATAAAGACAAAGCACAACTTTACTTATCTCATTCAACTATGTTGACTGACCCGGGTAGGATATGCTACACAGGTATGTGAAAGCCTGGCTCAGGTGGTAAGGCTCGCATTTAAAATGCAAAGCAATGTGTTCGACGCCCGGCCCTTCTAAGTTTTTCTTTATTTTTTGCGTTAATTTTTTTGGCATGCCATGGGTTAGTTTCTGTTGATTGTGCCCCGCAGCGAGCGGAATACCCTCCGCTGAATACAAATGCGTGAAGTGAAAAAACTTAAACAACATTGACGAGAGGGGCTATTATCTATCCAATCAGACGGCATTATTTTTTTCATTTAACTGGATTTCTGTAACGCAGAGACTTCTTAAATACGCGAAAAGTTTAATAACATTTTACTTGCTCAAATCGACGAAGTGGTTCTGTCTGGTACGGGGCTACAAATTAGAGGGTACATCAGAACAAGTTATCAGAAATTCTAAAAGACTGAATATATAATATGCGAAAAGCTGGTGGAAATAATTATAAAGAAAATGCGGTCAAGCTTTTACAGAAGAAGACAGCCCAAATACTTCAGGAACTGACATGTAGGAGAAATCAAGCTGTTTTGGTTCGATATTAGAGCATTTTAAAAAACAAATAATATAGACGGTTTAAGTATCGGTCGCCTGGAACACAACCGGATATTTTCTAAAACAACCCAAGCGGGAAAATTGTCTAACATGTGGAAGTAAGCTGCTTTCGAGAAATGTGGCGAATCTCGATTTATGTCCAGAAACTTAATGTTTAAGCTAGGGGCGACAATATTAAAACACTGGATTATTTTTGATAGTGAATAAAAACTGAAATAAAAATTAACAGTCTTCATTCAAAATTATCCATATTCATATAAACGTTAAAAGGCAGTGGGCATAAATGGAGGCAAAGAACATCGGGCTAGATACCAAATAGAAAAAGATAAGAATGATTCGTAATTCTTATAGAGCTTAAGTAGTAAGCGCGCTTACTAATTCAAGGATTTATTAAAAGATAATTTGTTTTGTACTCAACTTTCGGTCAATATATCGTGACCTTCGTCATGACAAAAAATTAGTTTTATATATTCTTCTTCTTCTTCTTTCATGTGCCTTGTCCGGTGCTGTACGGTCCTCCGCCAAGCGAAAAAGTTCACCAGCCCTTCTTATGCCGTCCAATCCCGAATATTTCTGAGCCACGACTGTTGCTTTCTTCCAACTCCACGGCGCCCCTCAATCTTGCCCTTTAGTATGAGCTGTAATAGACGATATTTATCACATCTCAAAATATGTCCAAGATATGATGTCTTTCGGCATGTTACGGTCGTCAAGAGTTGCCTTTCGATGTTTGCTCTTCGTAGTACATTCTCGTTTGTAACATGTTGTGTCCACGGAATACGAAGCATTCTTCTGTGAAGCCACATTTCGAATGCCTCCAGTTGGTTCATCGTCCTGACCTTCAGAGTCCACGTCTCTACTCCGTACAGCATTCAACCATGCGTTGTTTTAACTTCAGATTCAGGTTGTCATTGCAAAAAAAAAGGATCTCATATTGTCACGAGTAATTTAGGGGGTAGCGCGTTTATTTAAAGAATAACTTCTCAGAGAAGAGCCTCGTCGCGATTAGTACAATGACGGGGTCTCAATGCTTCCTTTAATCTACCACTGGATGTTCTACTCGTAAGGACACGCCTTGTTTAGCGTGCCGGGGGGTAACTGAGGTAGACCGGGATCGCGTTACGTGGGGTAAGAAGAGATGATAAAGTAAGCACGTTTAGTTTATAACAATAACAATGTATTAACGATAAAACTTTAACAACAATTATTGGTCAGAAAAAATGAGATTCTATTATACCCGATTACTACGGTGCGCATGTTTTCTCGATTTGAGGTACTGTTTATAGGTCTTTGTTTACTGTCTTATAATTTATAGTTTTTCTTAAGGGCTGGGTTTTATTTAAGAGCACTAAGAGCTTTCACTAAACTTTTTAACTGACTATTTAGACACTTGTCTTTCTCAACACTCTGACAAACTTCTTGTCAAGACTTGGGTAGGAAAGGAATGGAACCTAAAGCAGTCGTATGACTAACTCTAGGAGCGGATATAACCCAGGAGGCAGTCGTCAAGTGACTAACCTTGGGAGCTGGAGGTGAGACTAAGTCTGCCGAACTGAGGGTTCGGTAGCGTATTTATATAAAACAAAGTGATGATCATTGAATGCATAAGGTTCAAAGTCGCTCCCGTTAATTGCTCGCGTTGTTTATACAGGGTGAGTCGGGAGGAACGGACCAAATTTCAGGAGTGTATTATACATGCGAAAACAATGTAAAAAAAACCATATGTTCTTATCGGATATTCATTTGTTTTCAAGTTATAGCGCAATATAAAATTTTTTCTACGTTCCACTTTTATCAAAATTTTCACGAAATTAGAGTACCTATGCCATGCTCAGGATTCTAAACTATTTGACACCGATGTTGTCTTGACAATGTGTCAGTCTATTGTGGCAGTAATTAGACGTTTATTTTCAAGTTTGAGTGATTAAAGTGATACAAAATGCCAAATACTTATTCAAATTTAGAATATGCAAATATGGTGTTTATTTATGGTTTCTGTAATGGAAGTGCTACAGCTGCTGTTGAAGAATATCGTCAACGGTATCCACATCACAGACATCCGACTAGAAACGTGTTTATCAGAGTTTTTAGCAATATGTGCGAGAATGGTAATCTTCCCAGTGCCAACATTACATCTGAACGAGCTACTCGGCAAGATTTAGGAGAAGTAGAAAATATTCTGGATTTAGTAGAAGAAGATGCAACGACCAGCTCACGAAGAATTGGTACTCAATTGGGCATTCCACAAAAAAGAGTATTAAACACACTCCACGAGCAAGGCTTATATCCATATCATGTACAGAGAGTACAGCACCTAGAACCGGAAGATTATGCTAAACGAATTGAATTTTGTCGATGGATAAATAATAATCATCGTGTTGTATCGCTTATACTTTTTACAGATGAAGCAACATTCACCCGGGACGGTATTAATAATACTCGTAACTCTCATGTATGGTCAATCGAAAATCCCCACGCAACAGTTGAAAGTAATTTTCAACATAAGTTTTCGGTTAACGTGTGGTGTGGTATGCTCGATAGCTATTTAATTGACCCTTTCATTTTGGAAAATCGCCTCACAGGAGACAACTACCTAGATTTTCTACAACATGAGTTACAAGGACTACTAGAGAATGTTCCTGTAAATATCAGAACCAGCACGATGGAGCTCCTGCACATTTTGCTCGTCAGGTCAAGCAACATTTAGACGAAACATTTCCAGGGAGTTGGATTGGTCGCGGTGGTCCTATTAATTGGCCTCCAAGATCTCCAGACCTCACAACACTAGACTATTGTTTATGGGGTTGGTTTAAAAATGAAGTGTACAAAGTAAAAGTGGACACTCGGGATGCACTAATTCGACGTATTAGAAATACTGCAGCCAATTTTAAAGAAGAAAGACATGAAGCAATTAGAAGAGCAACGGGCCATCTTCGTAGACGAAGCAGAAAATGTTTAGAAGTCAATGGCGATATATTTGAACATTTATTAAAAGAACGCAATGATTAGGAAACCGTTAATATATGAACTTTTCTTTATTTGGTATTACGCTATAACTTGAAAACAAATGATTATCGAATAAGAACATATGGGTTTTTTTACATTGTTTTCGCGTGTATAACACACTCCTGAAATTTGGTCCGTTCCACCCGACTCACCCTGTAGTTTGCCTTTAATGTTTATATAACAATCTCCAAGTTCAAGTTCAAACTTGCGACAGGGTGATATTTGTTTAGTAGCTTATGCTTTTTAGTAGATTACAATATTAATTATTAAAAGTTGCCCGAGCAATCTCTATTCGGCACTTTATCTCGCAGTCCGGGTTTAGATCCTCTGTAATAATACTACCAAGGTATTTGAACTTAGGAGACACGTTCAATTTGGCTTCCATTAAGTTCTAGGGTAGTGCCATTGTCGGGTTGCCTGCTGAATATCATAAATTTTGTCTTTCCTATATTGATTTTTAGACCTTGTGTCTCTCCCACGTCACCGATTTTATTTATAAGCAACTGTAGTCCCTCGATTGTGTTTGCTAAAATCACATCACATCATATCTGATTGTTGTTATTGGCTCTCCATTTATTTTGATGCCGAGGTATGATATTCCTTCCAATGCTTCCTTAAATATTCGATCAGAGTATAGGTTGAAGAGTAAAACCGACAGTATGCAACCCTGTCTTATTCCACGTTGTATTTTAATATGGTCTATTTTAATATTGCCTATTTTTACCTGTGCCGTTTGATTCCAGTATAGATTTTTAATTATGCGGATATCTCTATCATCTATTCCAACCCCCTGTAGTATATCAATGAGTTTATCGTGCTGTATGCGGTCAAAGGCTTTTTCGTAATCGATAAAGCATGCAAAAACATCTTTTCGCTGATCACAGCATTTTTGGAGGAGAAGGTTCATTCCGAAAAGTACTTCACGCGTTCCGAAAGCGTTTCTGAAGCCGAATTGAGAATCATCAAGATCTTCCTAACATCTACGTCTGATGCGAGCGTGAATGATCCGTAGGAATGCTTTGAGCATGTGGGACATGAGGCTGATTAAGCGATAATCACATTTTTTTGGCTGATGTTTTTTAGGTAGAGCAATAAAGGTTGATGATAACCAGTCAAATGGAATTTCACCTGTCTCATTAAACAGTTTAACTACCAGCCAATATTTTCCTCTGTAATGAGCTTTAGAGCCTCGGTCGGAATCTCGTCAGGGCCAGATGCTTTCCTATTTTTTGCTATAGAGAATGCATGTATCACCTCGGATTTAAGAATAGTTGGCCCCATGCCCTCATGCACGTATACCGTATCAGCTCTTCAGAGTTGGCCTCTATATAACTGGTCCATGTCCAGTTATATAAAGTTATCGCTATAGAGAATGCATGTATCACTTCGGATTTAAGAATAGTTGGCCCCATGTCCTCATGCGTATCAGCTCTATCATCTTCCAAGTTGGCCTCTATATAACTGGTCCATGTGTTTTTTAGTTCTTGTTCCTCCAAAACTATATTTATTTATATATTCATTTCATTTCATTTCATTCATTCAGTATCGAAGTAGCAGTCATACGGAAGACCGGTTTCCGTTTTTCGTTGGCTCTGCCGGTATTGTTTGTTTTGATATTCTGTTTTGTTCTGATATCGTGTCGATGTGCTAGTTTATGCTTTCCTGTTTGACCAAAATTGACCTTGTTTAGCTGCTATTTGACCTTTACCTTTATTTAAAATTATTGAACTTCAATCTTACGGCGTGCTTTCGCTTATGCTGTGCGTGTATTTCCTGATTAATTTATAGTTTCTGTTTTGTTATTGGTGACTTTGTTCAGCTGCCATTGACTTTTATCTAAAATCACCGAACACTAATATCGAAATTCCTGCCAGAGAGTCGCCGCAGAAAAGGATAAATATAAACTTCGCTGGGAGTGTCGCCGGAATTTTTGTTTGACCTGTATTGGATAAGGCAACACCAAAGGTGCTCTTTTTTTTTCTTTTTTTTTTATGGCAGTGGCACACACACTAAAGGGAGATACTATGGCGCTCGACGAGCGGTGTGTGTGCGAAGATGTTGATTGACACGGTTCTTGAATATTTGTAGGTTATAATTAGTGGGAAACAGGTGTCCTGGAAGTGAGTTCCACAGTGATGCAGTGCGCCAGACAAAGGAGTTCTGGTAAAGCGATGTTCTAGGTGTTTCTAGTTGTACGACGAACTGGTGCGTTCCTGCCGTCTGTCGGGACTGTCTGACAGGAGTTGCCAGGGGCAGGATTATGCGGGCCATATCCTGGGAACATCTGCCGTGAAAGTATCTGTAAAACAGAGACATCTCGGCCACATGTCTGCGATGTTCCAGACTATCCAGATTCCGGGTCAACTCCGGATCGCCGACGAGACGCACAGCCCTCTTCTGAATGGAATCCAGCAGCTCTAGGGTATGCTTTGGTGCGGCACCCCAGATATGTGAGCAATATTCTAAGCACGGTCTTATTTACGCTTTGTACAGCAAGAGCAACTGCTGCGGTGTATAGAGTTTTTTGTTGCGAAATAGCGCAACTGATGCTGATTTTGCGATGTTAGCAACATGGTCATGCCATGACATATTGCTATTGACCGAGACACCTAGCAGCCCGATTGACGAGGATGAAGGAATGGTCGATCCTGCCATAATGATGTCAGGGCCCGCTGTATTGGCCCTGTTAGTAAACGTTGCTGCTTGGGTCTTTGCTGCATTGAACTGGACCAAATTTCGGTCGCCCCAAGTTTGAACTTTCTCCAGGTTTTGATTAATTGCTGTAATCTGCTCCTGTCTGCGGTGATGAGTCTCAGTCGCTGGTAAGGGTTTTTCTGATCTAAAGTGGGAGACAAGGGTACTGTCATCTGCAAAACTGTAAACAGGATTATTCGTTTCGATCAGCAGGTCATTAATATGGATGAGGAACAGAGTTGGTGAAAGTATTGCGCCCTGAGGCACGCCCGCGTTGATGGTGAATGTGTCCGAGATGTGTCCATCGACTGCAACGTGTAGGGATCGGTTCTTAAGGAAACTGGCCAGCCAGCTGCAGAGAGAGGCGGGCAGTCCCAAGGACGGCAGTTTGTTGAGCAGTCCGTCATGCCAAACTCTGTCGAATGCCTTTGAAATATCCAACGCAATCGCTCGAGACTCTCCGTAGTTTTCAATTGCCCTACTCCATATATGAGTGACATAGGCCAATATATCTCCTGTCGATCTCTATTTGCGAAAGCCGTATTAATTATCGCTGATTATTCTGTTGCTCTCGAGGTACTTGAGTAGTTGCTGGTTGACTACACGTTCCATGACTTTGGAGATTATTGGAAGCAAGGCAATTGGGCGATAGTTTGAGAGCGTGGTTTTCTTGCCTTCTTTTGGAACAGGTTGCACTCGAGCGACTTTCCAAGAGGATGGGTAAATCCCTTTTCTGTAAGAAAGAGAAAAAAGCCTGGAAAAAACGGGTGTTAGTTCGTTGGCGCAGTTCTTTAGCACGATGGCAGGTATTCCGTCTGGTCCTGATGCCTTTTGCGTATCTAGTTCTTTAAGGATTTTGCGAATATCACGATGAGAAAACTTGACTTCTGCCATGGTGGTGTTGATGTTCGGTATAGTGGGAAGAGTCTTGCTTTGGGGCACGTCTAAGGTAGAGTGCGATGAAAACATTTTGGCGAGCATGTTTGCTTTTTTCCTTGGCTGTAGTCGCCGTGATGCCACGTTCGTCCGTCAAAGGTGAGAGAGACGTTTTTGTAAAGTTGTTACTTACTGCCTTTGCTACCGACCAGAAATTCCTGGAACCACTGGGGCATTGCAAAAGTTTATTCCTGATCCTTTGATTGTGTTTGTCCTTAGTTTCGTCGATCACACGCTTGCACTCGTTTCTCGCTTCGATAAAATAATTGCGATTTTCAGCGGTCTGATTTTGCTGCCAGTACTTATAGGCTTGCTGTTTCCTTCCTTTCGCATCTTTTGTCGAACCAGGGCTTTTCTTTTGATGGTAACTTGACGGAATTTGGGATGTATGCTTCCATTCCTGAGGAGATTACTTGCATGATCTCTTCGCAGCAGTCTGACGGGTCGTTAGTGGCAAAGCAGACGTCGAGCCAAGGAAAATCTAGTTAGAACTGCCTTAGATCGTCCCAGTTTGCAGAATTGAATTTCTGACACCGTCCACGAAATATTCAGCAACAAGTTCCTCTTGAAATTCTTCTGTTGCTCCCGGATAGGCCAACTGAACGAGACGTCTGACGTCTGCCTCAAACTCTTGCAGGTTTTCACCAGGCTTCTGTTGTCGGAACTTAACTTGTGCCTGATACAGTTGCCTTCTATGTTGGTCTCCAAATCGTCTCTCCAGGGCAGCTGCAAGTATGTCATATTTTCCTTGTTGGCTGATGGGAATGGTCTGCAGTAGTTCCAGGGCAGATCCACGAAGCGCTACCACTAGTGATGTAGCCATTTCTTCATTATTCCAACCGTCGGCAACCGCAGCGGCTTCAAATTGTCTTTTGTACATAGTCCAGGATCTTTGACCGTCATAAGTTGGAGGTTTCATATGTTGTCCTGAGGCGAATACCCTCTCGGTGGATCTTTGATTTTTTAGTCTGGTAAATTGTGCTTGTAGATTCCTCATTTATTGCTGTACGTTTCCAACTTCTTTTTGCACATTCCCAACTTCTTTTTGCACATTTCCAACCTCTTTTTGTATATAACCTACTTCTTTTTCAAGTTTCTCATTTTGCCCGTTCAATATTTTCTGTAATTTTCCTTGTTCGCCTACTATTACATCAAGCATCCATTTCTAAGCCGTTCCTGTTCTGCTTGCCTTTTGTTTTCTTGGTCTTGCAAAATTTTCTGAAGCCGGTCCTGTTCTGCTTGCCTTTTACGTTCATCCTCTTCCCGATCCGCTTGCTCTTGGAAAATGTTCTGCAGCCGGTCCTGTTCTAATTGTCTCTCAGCATTTAGATTTTCCATGAAATCGGCCAACATTTTATTTATTTGCTCCATTTCTGCCATAGAATGTTATAAAATTTTACCAGAATCCACCAATCAAACGGTCTCGTTGACGTACTTGTACCTCTTCTTTCCTCGAAAAATACTTCGCAAGTCCGGTCCCTTCACAATCCCACTTCTGACACCAAATGTTACGTTTTTCCCGTGGGTTCTTAACAGAATTACAACATTGCTATTTTCAACTAATACTCTCTTTATTCACTATCACTGTATACAATTTAACTCACTAAACTAGTCTTATAACTTTACCACTAATATCTATTCAACAATCAATGATTAACTGAACTAACTATCCGACTCTCGGCTGACTAACATTTACCTTAGGTCTGCTTATATATAATTTCAAATCTATCACGAATATTCGGGAAGTATTCCGAGGCCACTCTATATGATCTCGACGAGGCCATCGAGATAATTCCAGTGATTCTGAAGCTTCGCGGCCGGCCGGGCGATGGTTCATACAGATATAGAAGCGAGCGGCACGGCGGCGGCTGGTTCTATACGGTAGCACAAAAACGTTCGGACGGTTGTTAGGTTAGCCGTAGCAATACTTACTGGAGAGAGCCTTATATGCAATGAACGACTTTTATATTTATACTTAATTTAGAGCATCTTACAACTTAATGTTTGATGTTTAGTGTTTAGTATATGATGTTTAAATGGTTAAATATTTTGATATTCAATATTTTATATAATATATCAGGAAATTTTGACCACATACAAATTGCACGATTGTATAAAGTGTTGTATAGTTTGGCTTTTGTTTTTCTTTTTATTGTATGTTGCGATTTGTGTGTTCATATGTTTTGCATGTTTTATATTCTAGCTCTAGCTTTGGCTACAAATTTTGACATTTTTTTGACAATAAAGCAATAATGTTATTATTATTATTTTGTCCAAATGTTATCGGCAACTTTCCAAATCCCAGACGTACAGCAACTGAGAGTATACCCTATAAGGGTTTTAACAAGATGCTCAATCATGTAAAATCGGAGTCAAGTTTTGATTGTTTTAAAATAATGGTTTACAGTTTCATAAGGGTTGATTTACAGTCAAGGACTTTTTCAGAATATAACTTAACATTACTGTAATGTTTTGTGATTTGAATTATATTTTAAAGTGGTATAGTACTAATACCTACTCAGGTTTGATTTCGGAAGAATCTACAGACTGCATTAGTGCCGGAGCTGTAACAAACTGTCCTGGTCCTCTTTCCACCCCATAAAGAAGTACATCGTTTACAGTGAAGTCGAAATATATCCTCAAACCATCTAAAACTTCTCTACATAATGCCAGACTAAAATTAAGTACAAAATATTACATTGAGAATAGAATAAATACAAAAAGGAATCAATCTAAGCTTATTTGAAATAGATGTTTATGATTAATTACGCGGACTTTGGCTTGCATGCCATCACCAATATATAAAGAATATAACACTAAAACGAAAATTGTTATATTTAGCAAGGATAAAGAGAACTGCAGTGATTCTATATCTAAAGAAAAATAAAGAACTTGAGCATTTAGTTACGACGAAGAGCCATGTGTTAAAACAAGAAAACAAAACGCTTACTTTCTTTGGATATCCTCTGTCTTAGGTTTAACCTCTTTGGTATTAAAATGATTTCTATACCGAGAATTTGGCTTCTCATTAAATCCACAGAATTGATTGGTTGCATAATGTTTGTAATATAATTCCAAAATCGTTACAACGTTGGGCTCGGCAGGTAGTTTCAGCCTCTAAAATAATTGAAACATTTCACTATTGTGATTCCATTCATCTGACTTATAATATATAATAATTATTAAAAGAGCTTTCAAGCTTCCCTGGCGATAATAAGCAAATAAACTGCTTACCCTATTCTTTCCATTTATCAAATAATAGTCGGCTTCCAAAATTTCCCTTAGCTCTGGCACGATCTCAATTTCAATAGCCTCGTCTTCTAGGGAAGAGTATTCATCCGAACTGCTACTCATTTCCGGATTTTCATCCGTGTCAATGCGAGCCGGACTGCCTGAACTGCCGTCTTCGGAAGATCCAGTAGTTCTAGAGTCTAGAGGTTTCGGTTGGGTGTGCTTTTTTCGCTCTCTTCTGTATAGATATGCACCGCTAAAAAGGAGAACTTGGTACAAGGTCTGAAAAACACTAAAATACAATTTTATTTTCATGTCTGCCTGCCATAGATACGATTTTCGGGAACAGGGCTGGACCAAATAAGCATTCGAAACGTAAACAGGTTTTGCCTTGGTGTAATTTGTATTTACCCGTTCCTTTAAATACTAACTGCAGTTTCAACACATTTAAGAATAGTATAAAGTGCATCTCGACCCGGTGTCCCAGAGAGAAATCAATAATTAATTTCTCTCTGAAGTGTCCAGTTTTGTCTGTATTTGTTGTTGATTTCATCGTATAACATGTCAAGACGTTTTACTTTTTTACTAACTTTGTGTATGTCACTGTACTATTTGGATTCTGCTTTATGTGCACTTCATTACAATAAATCTTTTATTTATTATAGAACCAATTACGGATCTTCGCTTTTTTCATATAGAGTAATGATAAATTACAATGACCACTTTGAAAGCGGAACCACTACGACAAGGATTCAAGAGTCGTGTACCCTTAAACTAATAATTGTAACATAAAACTAGAAAGACCATTGATGTGCGCTTATTTTATTTTATCTAACCAAAACTAACCCAAAGTTATTAAAGAATGTTACAATTATGTAAAAAAAAAGCAGTTTATACTCAGATTGTCTGGTCTTGCTTCTAGCTTGTGAGATACTGATAATAGATAATGGTTCCAAACCGCAGCTTAACTTAGCTAATAATGTCTGAAAATAATAAAATAATTAATTAAAGGAGTAATGAGCAATTGATTGACCAGATTTCTGAGTCTTTCTGCCACTGATCGTCCATAAATCTGACGCCACATAAATTGGTCAACATATTCTTCAAGAAATGGAGATATTGCTAATTTCTTAGATATTGTTTAAAACACGACAACAGGATCGACCAAATTTCGGGAATGATTGACGGTCTTATGAGTATATGGTGAAACACCATCTGGTCGGGATAAACAAGTGATTTTATTATTGCTTAAAACCATAAAGAAGGGTGTGGTATCTTAATTAACCACGTTTAATCAACTGTATTACTATAGGGTGGTAAGATGAATTGAAACATGTATTCGGTTTGATATAATTTAATAATGCAGGTGTAACTTGCATTTAAATATGATGGATATAAATAAACAGCGTTTTCTATGTTAAATAGAAATTAGAAATTATATATGTACAATTCTTAGACTAAAACTTCCAATCATTCGTTCATTCAAGCATACAACTAATGTTACAAAAGGTTTCTTAATTATTAACTAAAGACTAAAACAGTCTTGATTATGCAATTTAAAACTGAAATATGTTTGTCCCTTCTGACTTTCAATGAAATGAACCTTTATGCTTTCAATCTAGCACCTTTCTTTCATACAGAATACCTTAATCTCCAATGCTTTACTTCACTCTAATCAACTAGGGATTCCATTTTGAATCCTTGAATTAACTTATACAGTACAGGGACCACTTGAGCTATTAATTCGGTGCCGTCATTTTATGGATTCTCTTCAACTAAAGGGGAAAGAGACGCTACGTCGTTTCTTTCTTTTAAAAATTGGGTTAACAGCCCAAAGGAGGTCTTTATCCAATCTTGAACAAAGATATCTGAGGTGCACTAGATATTCTCTAATACCTATGCATGCAAAAGGAGAAAAATTGGCCCAAAAGGAATTTGACCTTTGGCCAGAGGAGAACAGCACGTTTTACAGCTATTCGAGCGAACGTTTTTACTGAACTTTGAGAGGCTAGAGAGCAGTGACTGAAAATAACTAATAAAATGAACGAAACAATAATTATTTGCCTTAAACAGAGCTAGCCCACGCTAGATGTTTTTTTGGCGCGAAGAGGCACTTATTAGAGCGCGGTGACGTGACCGATCTAGCAACGTGGAGTGTTAGCAGAGCACTGAAATCTAATTTGTCTATCGCTAGGCGGTAAAGTCCGGCAGACCAAATAAAAAGTGGGGGTTGGCGCTTTGCCGAATTTATTTGAGATTCAAAGGGTAGAAACTGTTTTCTTTCTTTATTTAACACATTATTGTGTACAATGCTGACGGAGACAAAAATACATTAACTTGAAAACGATTAAGAACGTCCCAATAATAAAAATTACTAAAACTATTAAAATTACGGTCAAACAATAAAATAGACAAAATAAAATAAAATAGAATCCCATCAAGTTATTACAATAGTTTAAGGTAAAATAACATATACATACATACACATATCCTCAAACATATAATCACAACCATAGATTTATCTGTCATCAAAATATTCATCCAGATGATAATAGGCCTTATTAACCAGCATATCCTTAGCCATCATTC
This sequence comes from Pissodes strobi, assembly GCA_016904865.1. Classification (NCBI taxonomy): domain Eukaryota; kingdom Metazoa; phylum Arthropoda; class Insecta; order Coleoptera; family Curculionidae; genus Pissodes; species Pissodes strobi. The sequence continues at coordinate 202,281 of MU183272.1, read as the reverse complement.
TAAATCTATTAAGATCATCAATTGTTTTTATATTCACGGGTAACTGGTTGTATATTTTAATACCTCGATAAATTACAGAGTTTCTTGTCAGTGCAAATTTGGGAATGGGTAGAGGAATATTTGAACTATTTCTAGTTGCATATTCATGTAAACCTGCATTACTCCTGTATTTTTTAAATATAATACACACAGTTTCAAGTATAAATAATAGAGATACTACTGTTAACATTTTGCCGCTTTGAGATAGTGTTTTACAGTGTGTCCTTAGCTTTGCTCCACAGACATATCTCAAGCACCGCTTTTGTATGATAAAAACTGATTGAAGTAGATGCTGGCAGCAATTTCCCCAAAAGGCAATTCCATAGCGCAGATGTGATTCTACTAGGGCAAAATATACCTTTCTAGCCATTAAAGATCCCAGGTCAAAATATGTCCTCCTTATAGCATAACCACTTCTTGAGATTTTTTTATTTAAATTTATAACATGTTCTGTAAATTTTAATTGGTTATCAATGAACATTCCAAGAAATTTTACATTTTGCCTTTGTTCAATTTCGTTGGGGTTTGGAACCTTCGGCAACACGCACTAAAACAGAGTTTAACCACAATACCGAAACAGAAATTTTTGCACTCGACGCGCGTTTCGCTAACCATGTTAGCATCATCAGGAGATGGGATGATTTAATCATCTCCTGATGATGCTAACATGGTTAGCGAAACGCGCGTCGAGTGCAAAAATTTGTTTCGGTATTGTGGATAAAACTATGTTTTACTTTGTTCAATTTGTTGTTTATCTAGATTAAAATCATCAAAATCCATCTTAAAGCCTAGTACTTTAGTCTTGTCAATATTAAGGCACAGATAATTTGCATCACAGCATTTTTTAATCAGCTGTATATCATTTTGCACAATTTCCTTTAAAGTATGTTCATCCTTGTGATGCCATAAGATTGTTGTATCATCTGCAAAAATAGTTAAGAGTTTAAATCATTTATATACAAAAGGAATAGAAGAGCGCCCAAAACTGAGCCTTGGGGAACGCCAACATCAATCTACCATTCTTAACCTTTTGATATCGTCCTGTTAAATATGAGTTAAAAAAGAACCCCGATATGCCTCTAAAACCATAAATTTCCATTTTTTTTAAGCAGCAGAGAATAATTGACACAGTCGAACGCCTTTGAAAAATCGGAAAAGACTGCGGATGCAACATCCTTGTCATTAAGTTTCAGATAAAGGCTTTCTAGAAATGCAAAAATTGCATCATTAGTATTTTTAGATTTTTGGTAAGCAAATTGCCTTACACTAAGAATATTATGCCTTTCTATAAATTCCATCATTCTTATCTTTACCAATTTTTCAATAATTTTTGATAATGTATTAAGAAGGGAAATTGGTCTAAAATTAGATGGGTCAGTAAAAGATCCCGACTTATGCAAAGGAATCACTAAAGCAGTTTTCAAGATGTCGGGGAATTTTCCCTTTGCAAAACTCTTGTTAATGAAGCAAGTGCTTCCAAAGCTGCATCATTCAGATTTTGGAAAATATTTTTAGACATTTCATCTATACCTGCAGAGTTAGTTTTAATTTCACTTAATACCTTTTTTATTTCTGTTTTTTCTGTGTCAGCCAATATAAAGGTTTCTTTATGTATGCCCTCGACAAGTTTTTTATTGGATCCCAATCTGATTTGATATCTGAGGTAAGTCTTCTTCCTATTGTACAGTAAAAATCATTTAGATCTTCGACATTTAAATTAGCGGTTTGTTTTAACACGTCATTCTTACCTCTGAGATCATTTACAATAGCCCAAGCTTCTTTGGCCTTATTTTGCGATTTATCAATCCTGTTTTCATAATATTTTTGTTTAGCTTTTTTAATAAGGTTTTTGTATATTTTACGGTACGAACTGAAATATTTAGAAAAAAAAACTCATTATTTGTAGATCTTCGTATTACATACAAGTATCTGAGGTTTTGTGAGGAAATCTTAATGCCTCTAGTTATCCAGCTCTTTTTCTTTTTTCTTTTTCGCATTCTGCGCAAAGGAAAGCTTTGAAGGAAAATTTTCTGAACCAATGAGTGAAAGGTATGGATAGGTCTGTCAGAGTTAAGCACCAATTGCCATTTTATCACTTCAACCCTTTCTCTGAATTTATTAAAGTTTTTCCCTGAAAAAAATGCGTTTACGTTGTGCAGGTACTTTTATAGGTAGTTTTTGCAATGGAAAATAATGCCTCGTGGTCAGAAAGATTGTTAGAAAGCATTTGACATTCGATACTGTCGTGACTAAAATTGGTACAAAAGTAATCTATAGTAGTGGCAGTCTTATCTGTTATCCTAGTTGGAGAGTTAACAAACATTTTCAAGTCATAGGAAAGCATTAAATTTTTTAAAGCGATTGTACAAGCTAAATTATCATTATTGTAATCTAAATTAAAATCACCAGTACAAATAATTTTGCTATTTGGTGGTAAGTCTAATAAAATGGTTTTTAAATTTATTAAAAAACTAGTTGAATCTGCTGTAGGAGGACGGTATACACATAGAACATAAATATTTTCTCTCCTATCAAGTGCGAGAGAAAATTCATAAAAATTTTCTGTATACAAATAATCATATTTATTTACGTTTTCTAGTTTAAAATATGAATCAGAGCCTTTGCTTACCAATATACATGTACCACCATAGCCTATATTTGTTGATCTACAGTTCTTTGAAACAACATAATACCCAGGAATGTTAAATATTTCGTCGGGTTCCAACCAATGCTCTGTTAATATTAATAATTCAGGATAGTTTAAATCATCAAGAAATATACTAAGCTCATCAATCTTGTATCTAACAGAGCGGATATTTAAGGTTAAAACTCTAATGTTGTATTTACTTGGGTTAGTTCTAAAAAAGATATATTCTCAGATATATTAATATCATCATGAAATATTTGATCAGAGTTTTCTGCCGCACAATTTTTTGCTTTTAAAAAGATGCAAGATGGGGCTTTTTTAAAAGAACTAACAGCATTATGTAAAAATACAGCTAATTTTGATAAACCTTTACTGTCTAAAAATATGCTTCTAACAGCGTAATCAGAATATCCAAATTTGTCAAACAAATCTATAAAACCAACACTATTAGTGAATTTTCTTAGATTTTTGACAAGTTCCATAATATTATTGTTGACTAAAAGAATGTTTTTAAAGAGAAAGTACCCCTCCTGCTTTGCAGGTACTGAACAAATAATGAGGTTTGTATAAAAGCACTGGTTAGACAATTTTGTTATTTCATTTAAACTAATATTATTGTTATTTAAACCGGCCAGCACAATTACGTAATCACTAACACCTAAATCAGAAAATGCAGAACTATGTTTGGTTACTTCCCTAAAACATGCCTGAGGTTTACATAGAACTTGAATGTTATACCTATTTGAAAAAACCTTCTTCAAGTGTTTATATAGGTACTTGCCATATTCGTCAGTTAAAACTAAGATTTTGTTCTTTGATTCACATAGTTGAACTTCTACTACTTTATCCAATTCCTTCTGCTTCACTTTGTTTGTTTCAAGTTTTTCCTGTGCTTTACCAACTTCAGATAGTTTATCTGCTAAGCTGATTCCTAGATATTGCTTTTTATGGTCCTCTGCATATATTTTGTTGTCTGCTTCGAGCATTCGCAGTATGCCCAACATATCATCTTTTGTTATTTTTAGGTCTTCAATCTGCTGTTCCAGATTGATTACAAATTCACTCTCCTGTATTTGATTTTGTAGCTCGACATTCTGATCTTGTAAGTCTACTAGTATTTTATTTAAAGAGGTGGTTGTGTCAATGTTAACAAAATATATTGAATCAGTTTGAACTTCACATTCAGATAGCACCAATGCTGTCTGCGTGGCACCATAAGTTGTTTTTACTGGAATGGTTTGACATGAAGCTTTTTTTACCAGAGGCTGCACCTGACCTCTTTAGAAAAACATTCAATTTTATTTTTGTCTATGATTCTCTGTAGTTCTACAATCAGCTTCTGAAATTGGTTAATTTTTTCGCCTTGTTCTGTTATTTCCCTTAAGTAGTTATCCTCAACAATCGGTCCAAATTTCGGATCCTGGGAGTATGTGCTTCAGGATAAGTTTCCGCAAAGTATGAGCGGATCTCTTTGGGATGAATACAATATATCCGCGTTTGTCAGTGACACTATATACTCCCAACACCCACTTCTGAGGCACAATCCATCCACAGTAATATTTTCAAAATAGATTCATAATTTGAATAATGTGTCCTGGACCACCTATAATAACACAGTACCCAAAATTAAAGTCATCCAAGACCAGACTAACTCTGCCAGCAAGGTAGCGGGGTGGCGCCTCCGTTCTGGAGGTGACCGGCCGACTAAAACTGTACCCCCTCTTCTGTCCGCTCACCATAGGAACTGCCTGGGAGCTTACATCAAGAGTGGGTCCTGTCTTCCGTCGTCACGATCCATCGTTCTATCTCTCTCTTCTCTATCCTTTTCTTCCATTATACACTCTATCATTTTTTGCCCAGCATTTCCGCTCACTTTCTGTGCCCATTTCTATACCTGCTGTAATTATATATCTACTCCATCGTGGACTAGCAAAAATTGTATGTTGTACCGTGTCTATCTCGTTGCAGTAAAGGCAGTCATCTTCCGTTTTCCTCAGCTTTTGGTGTAAGCTCTAAAAGACCCATGGCCCGCGAGAGCTTGGCTAATAAAGTAATTTACTCTCCGAAGTTTACAGTCGAACCACCTATATCCGAAATTAGCCTCTTCGTCCACTGCCCCTTTTCCAAGTTCTTTTCCCAATTCCATTGCCATGCAGTCCTCGTTCTCTCCTCCGGTAAGTGTTTTGTTTCCTGGATCTGTCCATCTTCTGCTCCCACTGTCCGATATATGCGCTCTTCCAACATGAGCTCGATCGATAGCACTCCCGTGGTCACTTGGTAACACCACTGTGGACTCTGTTCTGTACCCACTAGATACCCTTAGAAGCACTTTCTTCTGTAAAGTTTCCAAAATTTGTTGGCACTTTTTTATCCTAATCACGTCGTGCCAGATCGATGTTCCGTATAAAATGATCGACCGTATCACTGAGTACAAGAGTAGCCTCTTGAATTCATTATAACCAAAACTAACTTTAACTAACCCAAACTAATGGGAATTATTACGGTCGGGGTTCCGGGAAGAAAACGCAAGCTTGTACTGCCTTCAATCTCAATTTTCAATTTCAATTTCAATTTATTCACGTTAAGAAACACATAGTATTTACACAAGTCAGTATAAGGATAAAATAGTAGAAATTTACAATCAATAAAACACTAACAATAATCATTACATGCACACACATTTTTAAAACGCTGTTCATGAGTGATAAATAAATAATTATACTAAATTCACAATAGCTTTACAATCAAGATCATGAATCTACATTAACATAATAAGACGTCAAAGGTATTAAAGACATCATGACAAGTGAGCTTCCAAATATTCCGCAGAAGAAGTTTTTTTTTTAATTTTTAAATGGAGACATGGGCAGTTGTGGGCAATTTATTGAAGAAGTGCACTGAGAGGCATGCAAATTGACGACTTTGAAGTAGAGATACAAGGCTACAACTGTGTTCGCTGTGATTCCAACTCCAGACATACTGGAGGTGTAATTAATTTTTATAAAGAGTATTACAGAATTTTACGTTTCAAATAAGTCTTATGAAATAGGAAATTACTGGTGTGCAATTATTAAAATTAATATTCATGGGGTCTACTGGACTGTTGCTGGGTGCTATCATTCTCCAAATTCTTGCCATGCAATGTTTTTGAGTAAATTTGAGGAGTGGTGTGAAGACTATTTTGGTGATAAATGTATCCTAATTGGTGATTTTAATGTTAATTACTTAGATAGTTTTAATTTTAATTGTCGTAAAGTAAGAGAAGTTGTAGAGATTTATGGTCTTGATCACTTGGTCAATGATTGTACAAGGCATACAAATGTAAGTTCAACTTTAATAGACTATGTTATAGGTAGCAAGTCTGATGTTATTCGTGTTAGATATACCAAAAATCATCCTTCCTTAATTTGTATTAAGGTGTGTCCATTTAAGAAGAGTCAGAACTATTATCGAAAAATCAATCCTGACATAATGAATGATATCAATTTAAAAATTATTGAAACAGAATTTAACATGAATTCTGATAGTGTGGATGTCATCTTTGATGATATCCACACGAAATGTGAAGAAGCTACAAATATATTTATCCCAATAATAGAATTTAAAAATGGACTACAAAGACCACAATGGCATAATAAACCTATTAAACAGAAAGTAAGTTATAGAGATAAAGCCTATAAAGAGTTAAAAAAAATTACTAATCCATATACTTGAGAGAAGTTGTGGCAAGAATATAAAAGAAAAATAAATAAAGCTTAAAAAAAGAGAATATTGTGAAAATAAAATTGATTTAAATAGGGGTGACAGTAGGTCTATGTGGAGGACGTGACAAATTCTTATTAAAGGAAAAAATCAAATCTCAAATTGCCTGGGTGTCACTTTTAACGATGGCAAAACTGAGTCTGGCGAAAGTATCTGTGCAAATAGCTTTAATAATTATTTTGTAAATAGTGTTATTGATATTGAAAGGTCTATAAGGAATGGTCATGTGAATCATATAGGACAATTGAGTTTAACTTTTTTTTTGATTTCCGGCAAATAGTATTTTCAATAAAATACAAATTTAATCCACATGATGTACTTAATTCTGGTTTTCTGAGATAGACATTTGGTATGTTAGGATACCTAATATTAAATTTTGTGAATACCTCATTGCAGGCGGGAGATTTTCCTAATGCCCTAAAAACTAGCACTGTAACCCCCATGCCAAAAGTGACAAAGCCAAAAATCCCGAATGAGTTCCGACCAATAAACAAACTTCCAGTGCTAGAAAAGATTCTGGAAGCTGTAGTTTCTTATCAATTGAAAGAATATTTAAATGTTAATGAAATATTTTTTGTTTATCAGTCAGGTTTCAGAGAAATGCATGTCTCATGTGAGACAGCAATACAACTAACAGTAACTAATGGAAAAAACTGACTGATGAAGGTCATTATATTGTAGCAGTCTTTCTGGACCTTAGAAGGGCTTTTGAAATAATAAATAGGAATTTGCTAATCAAAAAATTACAATATTATGCTATGGGTGGAAGTGTTGAACTGGTTTGAGCAATATTTGAAGGGTCGACAACAGGTGACAAAGTGTGGTAATTCGATTTCAGACAAAAAATTTTATGCTGTAGAAGTGCCCGAAGGCAGCATCTTGGGACCAATTTTGTTTATATTATATATGAATGACATACATTATGCCCATAGTTATTTAAAAAAATTAATTTGATGAAGGGGACCCGAAATCGAAACGTCGGATTTAAAATTTGATACCGCCAGCTTGTAGAGAAGAAAAAGTGGCAATAATAATGTGACATTTATATTACTTTATCTCTTCAAACAAAGGCAGGAAAAAATAAAAATAAAATAGATGATTTTCAGTTTTTTACGGATATCTCCGGAAGTAGGCGGAATTTTCTAAATTTCTCGACGGCATGTCAATCACCCTTAAATTGGGCAACTTTGCCATAATTTATATATATATATATATCATTATAACAATCGGAGAAAAAATTATATGTTCAACTCGACAGCAAAGTAGATTAACTGCCTTAGCTGAATTCCTTGAATGAACTATCAGCCGCAACAGTCAATCTACTACTTTGCTGCCTAGTAAAACAAATAACTACAAATACTAACTTAGTAAAGTGACAACTGGCATAGTTAAGAATACGGATGACTCAATGGTGTCTTGCTTGGTCCTTCTGGATTACAGCAAGGCCTTTGACCTTCTCAATCATGATATGCTGATCGCCAAGTTGCGGTACTATGGCTTTTCTGGACAGGTTTGCAATTGGTTCTGTAGCTATCTCGTTTCTCGCATACAGTTCGTCGAGTTGGATGGAGCAAGGTCGAGTGCTGTGGAAACAAGGCACGGTGTCCCACAAGGGAGTATCCTTGGGCCGTTGCTTTTTAGCCTGTATACTTCAGATCTTCCTAGGCAGATTCGATATTGCTCCATGCATCTCTATGCGGATGACACGCAGCTTCTTGCTGCTAGCTATGCTCTCGGGCAGGTGGTCAGCGACTTGGGCAGGATCTTCGAGTGGTCCAGCAGCCATGGTCTAATGCTTAACGCGAGTAAGAGTATAAATTTGAATTGTGTAATTTTGTTACTCTTCATATTGATGGCTCTTTGTTGCCATCTGTTGAATATGCCAAAAATCTGGAGTTGACATTCGATGTGCATTTGGATTTCGAATTTCATGTTAGAAAGAAAATATCCGCTTTGTACTTTAAACTAAAAAGTCTACACGCATTTAAGTATACTTTGCCCATGAGTGTGAAGCTTATGTTAGAGGAGTCTCTTCTCTGCCCACAGCTAGATTATTGTAGCATTGTTTATTTTAAATTTTTAAGTTCTGCATATCAAAGGAAACTTCAGCTAGCTCAAAATTCGTGCATTCGTTTTGTGTACTGTGTGAACAAGTTGCTGTAATCTTTTGCATCAAAGTTGCCTTAATAGAGATTTTAAACACCATATTAAACTTAGTGAGCAAAAAATATTATGCTCTCTAAAATGCATCGACATGGATAATGACCCTAACAACAGATTAAACATTGTTTTGGACAAATTAGAGAAACTAAAGCAAATTAGCCATGATTCAAAATTAAAGGCATACACTGAAGAGTTCAAACTTCGCTTGACTGACACGGATAGTGTGATCTCTGAATTGCAAAAATCAATTGGGGAACTAGAATTAAAAATACAAAGTTTGAAATCAGTAAATAAAAAACAACGTCGAAGAACTCAAGAGTTTGAGGGTGATGCCTTGGCAGCAGAGAAGAAACTAGTGGACTCTCTCGAAGAGAAAACATCTCAGATTGTTTCATTTAAACTTAACATGGACCAGTTGGGGAATCAAATGAAACTTCTGAAAAGAGAACTTGACAACAAATCTAGCACTATCTCTGAATACAAGAAAGAGATTGAGGATCTCAATGCTTTAAACAAAAATATGCTCTCTACTATCCGAGTTCTTGAAATGAATAACTGGTGTTATTCTACTGAGATCACAGAGCTAAAAAAAGAGCTTTCCGGACTTTCACTCCAGCCAATCCTGACATCCACTGAAGCCACTCCTGTTGAACCCGAGAATTTACCAAATTCTGCTACACCCTTATCACCAAGTCTCTAAGGCAGGAATTGCTACTGGTCTCTTCCCATAGAACTGATAAATCACATGTCAGCGATCACCTTGACAATGGCCCTCGGGTTACTGCTGACAGTATGACTGAGGATAGCTTAAATTGTAGTTTATTACCATGCAAAGTTGAAAACAATCATTTGCTCTTCTTATCTGACAACCAGCGAAGATCTCTCTTTCATCCCTTAAGCAATTACAAAAGTTTAATCCTTGAACACATTATTAAACCGGGTGCATGCCTTAATGATGTCCTTGGAAATATTGAAAACTTAACTAAAACATTTAGTATTAATGATTATGTTCTACTGATGGCGGGTTCCAATGATTTTTTCATAAAAAGGTTCCTAATATTCAGGTCATTTAAAAAAAAATTGAAAACTGTTCTCATACCAATTTTATAGTAGTTTCGGTTCCTTATCTAGAGCCTTACAATACATTTAGTTATAAAACTGATTTAGCAATATTTAAATATAACTCCAGGCTTAAGTATATGATAGATAGTTTTAATTCTAGGTCTGAAAATGTTGTCCATTTTGTTGATTCTAATATGTTTCCAAAAACTAGAATTAATCTCAGAAGACTTAGCAACATTATCCTAAATTTAGTGGCATCAAATAATATTTTTAAGCAGAAAAACCTAACATTTATTAAAACAACTTCAGTTCCTGAAATAATTCACCATATTAACACATCTTCTAATAATCATTCTACAGACTCAAATATGTCACAAAAGGAAAATGATAGTAAAGAGGAAAGTTGCATGGTAGTTGATGATACATCTATAAATGATGATTTTATAAATAAAAGTACTAATACGAATTTTTTATAGCCAGGCCTTCTCCTCAGGGGGCTTCTAGTAAACCAAACTTAACAATCGAAGATTCTTCAATAATTTCACTTCTTTTACTAAATATACAATCCTTACGAAATAAATGTGATACTTTTTATGTGTTTTTGGATAGCATTGGTTTTCCTGACATAATATTGATTAATGAGCACTGGTTAAAGCCAGGTGAATGCTTTTGTATACCTGAGTATGAGTTAGTGAGTATAGTGTGTAGAGAAAATGTTTGGCATGGTGGGACACTTATACTCTTAAGAAAATCTTCGCACCTTGGCGGCTCTCTTGTGGGAATTGATAAGTATAATCATCTAATAGAAGAGAAGACATTTGAATTCACGGCATGTTTTTGCAAGCGGCTTAGATTATATATTATTTGTTTGTATCGTTCTCCTTCAGGAATAATAAAAGGGTTTTTGACCGCCTGGATTTGATTCTATCCACTATTCCGTCTTCTTCAAAAATTATCTTGGCCGGTGACTTTAATATTAATTTTAATGACAGAGATTCTATAACTACTAACCTGCTTGCAAATATGCTTGTGAAATATGGACTAAATATGCATGTTAATGGGCCGACTCGGATCACAGATGGTTGTTCAACTTTGATTGACTATTTTTGTTCAAATTATGAGGAAGTATCCTGCTCAATTTTGAATGCGGGCATCTCTGATCATGAGGCGGTCAGTTGCACTGTAAAACTACCAAGAATTGCAAGGCAGCAATCCAGACGTAGTCCTGGTAGAGTGTTCAGTTCTCGTAATTTTAATAGGTTTTGTTCCTTGTGTGATGGAGTAGATTGGCAAAATGTGAATTTCAGTTTTGATCCTATTGCTAATTTTTACAATATGTTATGCTATGTATTTAATTTGGCATTTCCCATACAACTAGTTAAGAAAAAAACAAGAAGCCTAAGCTTTGGCTTACTAAAGGTTTAAGAACATCAGGGAATAATTTACGCTCCTTAAACTACTTAAAAAAATTCAGTAATGATCCAAGTTTTCTTGACTATTGTAATGCTTATCGTAGTGTCTATAGCAAGCTCATTAAATCTGCAAAAAAAAGTGTACTACAATGAGAGGCTTTTTGAGGCTAAGAATAGGCAAAAAGAAAGCTGGTCCATAGAACTCAGTCAAAAACAGTCCTAATATTGATCCAGACCACTTGAATACATTTTATCGCAATGTAGCGAATAATTTAACCCAAAACCTGGCATCCCCTTCAGACCCTTTGTCTTTTCTTAAGAATGTTGATAACACCACTGGTACATTTCCTTTTTATGATACAAACATGCATGAAATTAGGACAACTATATCTGAAATAAGGGACAACAAGTCTAGTAGTGAAGGCAAAATCTCCCCGAAAGTGCTTTTGCGGCTATCTGATAGGGCTCTGGAAGCGCTGTCCGTTGCTGTCAATAATTCTTGGGTTGAGAGTGCATTTCCTGCTTGTTTAAAGTCTTCTTTGGTGGTTCCCTTGTTCAAGGGCGGTGAAACTGATGATCCTTCCAATTATCGCGCAATTTCCTTACTTCCTACCCTAAAGTCATAGAAAAACTCGTAAAGAAAAGGATTTGTAATTATCTTCAATCATTAAAGCTATTAACTGTCAGGCAATTTGGATTTCAGACATCTAGGAGCACCCAGGATGCAATTTACAGTTTTCTTGAGGGTGTTTATTTTGGTTTGAATCAGGGTAGTATCTCGGCAGCGGTTTTCTGTGATCTGTCCAAGGCCTTTGACTGTGTGGATCACAGAATTTTGCTGTTGAAGCTTGAGAGGTATGGGTTTCGGGGAGTTGCACACACCTGGTTTAAGTCTTACCTTGAGGGTCGATGGCAATCTGTTGTGCACTCGGGTAAAAAGTCCTCTGTTCTGGACATCAATTGTGGAGTTCCTCAGGGTTCCGTTCTGGGGCCAATTTTATTTTTACTTTATATTAATGACATCGTTGAATTTAATGTTTCTGGAGAATTCACTCTCTTTGCCGACGACACATCGTTCCTGTGGAAATATAGAGGAATGCCTGTAACCGTCTTTGTTTAAACCTCAGTAAAACCCACATAGTTGGGTTTAAATGTGATGTTACTGGGCTACTCTTGGATGGCGATCCATTGCCAGAAACTATAGTATCCAAGTTACGTTTTGAAGATCATGTGTTGATGCTAGGAAGAAGACTATCATCAGGATGTTTTGCTGTGCGAGTGGTGAGGGAAGAATTAGGTCTACAACTAGCACGGACAGTTTACTTCTCTTTGTTTGAGTCTCACCTTAGGTATGGTATACCATTCTGGGGTGTTGCAAATCAAGGCCTACTTAATGTGCTTTTTGTTCTCCAAAAAAATGCTGTTCGCCTTATTGCTAACATTACTCGTAGGGATTCTTGTAGACCACATTTTGTGACTCAACGGATTTTAACTCTGACTTCCCTTTTCATATTGAAGACGACAACCCTTATCTTTAAAAACCACAATGCACTCCAGGGACCTGCTCCTCAAATTGTGACGCGTCAGGCTCACCTTTTACCTTTACCAATTCCCAAATCTACTTTAGTAAAAAAATCATTAATTTATGAGGGTCGAAAATTTTTTAATCATTTATCAACAAATTTAAAGACAGTGCATTCCATTGAGACCTTTCGTTGCTTGCTAAAAAAATACTTTTGAGTAGGGCATATTACACTTTGACTGAATTCTACCAGGACACGCTTTGACATGTAGATATGTATTGCCATTTGTATAATGTATGATGGATTGAAAATTCTGACACTGATTATTATAATGAGTCTGGGCTTGACAAGTTTGTGAGTTAATTATTTTTTAGGTTTAATTTTTGTTTTTTGACTTTTTTGTTTTATGGATTGTTTTGTTTTATTGACCATTTTATTTTATTGACCTTTACTTTTACTGGCTTAACTTTTATGCCGACCTTTGAACTTGGTGATCTATTATAATGATTGTACCACGCCATGTTGTATTTCATTGCTTGTCTTTTTGTTTGTATTTAATTATTCTGGGTGTTTAGCATGGTTTAAGTTAAGTTAAGTTTAGTTAACTTTTGGTGCGGTTCGGCGACCTGCCGGGTATTCTGGAGTGCCGAGATGTTTGTGTTCCTGGAATTGCCGGAATACTTATGCCTCTAGATCGCCGCCATGCCATGGTTGGAAGTGCACCATGAATGTTGATGTTACCTGCTTTTATTTACCTACGCTTTGTCAACAAAATTTATGATTTTAGAATAATAAAGCACTTGTTGAATTAAATTGATCATATAACTCCAGTGTATATAGAGAATAGAATCCTTAAATATGAATATCGTGTAATGTTTCATTTTGGTGTATTTGTATATAAGTTGTATAAGTCCAGATGCCCTGTATATCTTTGGGAGTTTTTGGTAGCTAGGCGGGATTTGCATGACTTGAATCTGAGGAATGTAGTTAGGTTTCACATCACTCAGCATAGGACGTCCAAGTTTAGGGACTCATTCGCATTCCTGGCAATAGAATTGTTAAACTCAGATGTTTTTAACTTTATTGTGGATAATTCACTTGCTACCTTTAAACAAAGATATAAGAGTCATCTGCTCAATATGATGTAACTGTTTTACTGTAAGTTCGCAGTAACTGTTATCAGTCTAACTGTGCATGTGCTGTAATTGAGGCTGTAATATAATATAAGTATATCCTATTTCTGTACTACAGGTAACATGGAAGAACGCCCACGCGAATGTTACCATTTATGTAATAAACACTGTAACTATTACATAATAAATAATTTTTGATTTGATTTGAACTATTTCCTGTAAAAGATCTATTACCTCATGCATTTGTACTACTAAGTTGTTTAGCACTCGATTGTTTTTCATGAGATTATTTACTACGTCGTCGCTTGACAGATCATATCTTGCTGGCAATGTATTGCAATCTGTACAATTTACTTCATTTATCCCTATAATTTGGAATCCTGGGACTTTTATTATGCACTGGCTGTGAAAACATTTGTTACACTTAGCACAACACTGCAAGTTGTGACTATTTTAAGTCAAAGTCAAAAAGTATTTGTTATATGTTTTTAATCGAACAAGCGTGCCAAACCTGTATAAACTGAATGTGTATTTTATTTTATTATTCATATATTGTCTTGTAACTCTTACCGTTTTTACAAACTTTTATACTTTAATATTTTTTGACTAGTCCAATAAGTCACATTGTGAACTTTAGATGAATAAATTTTTTTGATTTTGACTTTGACATTCACTTTTTTCAAACAAATGCCACAGATTTTCGATTTTTTCGCAGAGTCTGAATCTCGCAATGTAACGCCGTCCGCCATCTTAAGGTCACCAGAACCCATATTTCAAGTGATTTTATGAAGTAGTGCATATTTGCATCAAATCCAAATCTCAAACTTCAGCTTAATTGTGGTGCATCCAAAAAATTTGTTTTGACTTTAACCACTCTATAAGACACACATTTTCTAGTCAAATTCTTTCCCTTTGCAAAATCAGAGGTACCTCTATGTCGCAATACCCGAGCATTGAACAAATTTTGCTATTCTTATGTTTTGAATAAATAAAATTAGGCGAGCATGTTACACTTAAATTTATTCTCTTAATGCAGTTTTAAGTGTAATAATTTGAATCCTCAGTTGTTAAATGTTTAAAAGTTAACAATGGGAAAGTTTTTTTGCATTTCTTACATTCTTTTCCAGGGTCAATAATGGATGGACAAACTATACTGTACCTGATGACTACTAATTGAACAATACTTACAGTTGGAGTTGAGCCTTCTCAGCAAGATCTTTTTGAAGCTGTCTATTTTCTGATGTATCTTTTAAAACGAATTCCTCACCAACACGTCTGTCCCATGAAGAATTCCAACCCTTTTCAAAGATTAAAATATCATTATAAAGAAATTTATAACATCTAATAAAATAAGCAGAATGTGTTGATAAAAAACTACTTACTTGAAAGTGAATCAAATATTCTACGAGTTTTTTGCCGGTTTGATCTTTCCCAATTACGATATCGAGAACCTAAAAATCGAAATAGCGATTAAAACCACTGGAAATAAAACAAATTAAATTTTCAACCTTTGAATCATACAACACTTTAGCTTTAGTTGGGTCAGGCTCATAACATAAAACTCTTTCGCCAACAAAAAACTTCAATTTGATTCCCCGAGTTGACACCATTCTTTAACTGAAAAACGTTTTAATAGAAACAAAAACTGTTATTTTTTAGGAGGCTACATTCAACAAAATGTAAAATAATCATAACAACAATATGACATTAAAACACAAAACATCAACAAAGCATAGGATAGATTTCTTTTTTTCCACATAAAAATTATTTTTTGTATAGGCAACCAGAAATATTCCGTGTTATATTCGATAGGGCGTTCGGTAATTGACTCGATCGATAATACGATAATTATTTGCCTTGGCAGTAATCTGGGTCAGCACCCTCTGGACTAGAAAGTCCCGAAACTAAGAGAAGCAGTAGCCAATATGGCCACCCGATTTGGGCTCGAAACTTAAATGCTGTAAAGGGTATATTTCAAGTTTTTAATATTAAATATATTTAGAATTGTGGAATTTGTGCATTTGCAGGTAACTTATTGTGTTAATGGTATGTACATTGTTCTGTGTTCGTGAAACCTACACTGAGTATAGGAATTTGTTTATTTAGTACTTACATGCACACCACAGAGCAAAGCTCCAAATGGTACGAAAAGAGGTAAAACAATTAATCGTAGGACATTATTTAAAACATTTGCAACACTTAACATTCAATACATATTCGATAATAAAACGTGTAAAAAGAATAAAAAAAAGTTCAAGACACAATACGCTTCAGTGCGTTGAGACTTATGTTAAAAATATCTAGGTGATTAAACTTGTCGTTGTACATTGTAACCATTCGATCCACAAATGCTCTTTGTCCGTAGTTGGTTCGGTGATAATGTTGGTGGAACAGTTGTTGGTGTCTTAAAGTTCTCGCTGGTATCTTGAGGTATAGGAGTCTCAGTAAATCGGCACAATCAATCTTCCCGTTGATCAGTTTATGAAGAAAAAACAGAAGCTGGTTCTCTCGTCTAGCTTGCAGCGATTTAAGACCGCAGAGCAGGAGTCTAGTGTCATAGGACAAATCGCGATAGGGGAAACGATGTTTATACAATAAATATTTAACAAATTTATTCTGCACCCTTTCGAGCCTAGATATGTGACACTGGTACTGCGGGGACCAAATGGTGCGCAGTATTCAAGTATACTGCGCACTAGAGAGTTGTAAAGTGTCGTAATTGCCCTGGTGTCCGTCATCAGTGCAGTGTTCCTCTTTATAAATCCAAGCAGCCGTAAGCCTCTCGAAACTATTTGATCCACATGTAAAGTGAATGACAGATCTTTGTCAAACAACACCCCTAGATCATTAAAGACAGTTACCAATTCCAGAGTCTCACTATCGATGGTGTAATTGTGGTCAATTTGATTCATCCCCTTGTAAAAGCTCATTTTTTTACATTTCTTGACATTCAGTTTTAGGCAGTTTTTCTTGCACCATAAAACCAGGCGCTCCAGATCTTGTTGGAGTCCGGTGGTCGATGTTTCCGCAATATTATAAAATTTTAAGTCATCGGCGTACATAAGAAAGTCCGATTCTTCAAAACATGACGAGATGTCGTTGACAAATAGGGAAAACAGAACTGGATCAATGTGGGACCCCTGAGGCACACCCGACAACACCTGGATCTCCTTAGATGTAGCCCCGCTTATGAGTACACGCTGCCGACGATCCGACAGGTAGCTTGCAACCCAGTTCAAGTAGTGAGAGCCAATTCCAATCTTTGAGAGCTTTATGAGAAGCAGCTCATGGCAAACACTATCGAACGCCTTAGATATGTCCGTGTATATAACATCGACTTGCTTTCCCATCTCCAGACTGGTGACTAGGAAATTTTGATACACCGCTAGGTTGGAATTTGCTGAACGCCCCTGGAAAAAACCGTGCTGATTTTCGGTTATGTAGTTTTTGTAGGTACGGAAGATCTCATCTGTCAGAATTGATTCCAAAATCTTCGGCAACGTGGATAGCATTGATACACCCCTGTAATTACCGATTTCGGTCCTATCGCCGGACTTGTAAATGGGAAAAAGGGTGGAATGCTTCCAGAAAGTTGGGAAAACTCCTTTGTTGAATGTTTTTTGGAAGATGGTGCAGATTGGTGCAGCAAGCGACTGCGAACAACGATTTAAAAAGATAGGTGGAATTCCATCTGGGCCGGCGTTTTTACTGCAGTCAAGCTCCTTGAGCTTCGATGTAACTTCGACTATGGTGAATTGATGCTGGAGTAGCCTGCTGCCCTGCACAATAGTCTCGTGTATTTCAGGATCCACAGTAATCCCAGTGTGATCGGAATAACTTGATTGGAAGTGAGCAGCGAAGGCATTTGCTATTTCTTGAGGACTTTCGAGGAAATTGCCATCGTTTTGCATTCTTTTGGGTATGCCAGAATCCCTTTTCAATGAGTTTATAAAATCCCAGAAGTGTTTTATATTTTCCGGAATCATATGTTCTGCGGATGCGATGTGCAAGGCGTAACAAAGCTCAATGTGAAACTTGGTTTCCCGGCGAACACTTGAGTATATCTGATAGTCACACTCGGTTCCAGAGCTCTTGTATCTTCGTTATAGTTTATTCTTATGAGCTATCATCTTTTTTAAAGCAGGAGAGTACCATTTTGGGAATTTGCCACTCGTTACTATTTTGGTTGGAACGTGTGTGTCGATCGCTTCTTGCAGAATGTCGTAGAATTGTCGCACCAGAAGGTCTGTATCTTCCTGGCTATCAAGGAATGACCAGCCGGCGTTGTTCAGGAAGAGATTTACTTTTCGGTAATCAGCCATTGAAAACTGGTGCAAAGTGATGTTAATCTTATTGTCTATAAACTGTAACGTGTGGCTATCAAAGAGAAATTCTAGAGAGGGATGGTGTTCGTCACATTGTACTAGTGAAAATTCGCTTTTGGTTATTTTCGAGTATCTTATATCGCTGACAAATACCAAGTCCAATATTCTACCCAGTGCATTCGAAATATTGTTGCGTTGCTGGAGCTCCAAGAAGTACATACAGTCGATCACAGCTTCCTCTATGGGATTACGGATACCCGTTGGAGTCAAATAGCCTTCTTCTTCGAACCATCTCACGCCAGGCAGGTTGAAGTCGCCGAAGATGAAAAAATTGGCGTTGTTATATTTGCTGGCTATGCTTTCACAGCTGTTTGTAAAGTGACTATAAGCGTCGAGGGCTGATCCAGGAGGGAAGTAAACACAGCAAAGGATTTCCTTGCTGCTACCAAAGTTTGTTTCTACCCAAACGCTCTCATAGTCAAGGCTCTTGAAAGCGGAAACTGTTCTCGAGTGGTACTCCGACCTGACGGCGATAAGGACGCCACCGCCTCGGCTGTAGTCCAGTTGGTCATAGTCGCGATCGCAGCGAAACACTGAGTAATTTTCAGTGAAAAACTCTGACGAAAAGTGATCCCGGGAGAGCCACGTCTCCGTAAGCATGATGCAATCATAATCGCTGTTAACAACGGACATCATAAATTGCGGTGCTTTAGTGCGCATTCCCCGAACATTTTGATAGTAAATCGAGTTAAGGTTTTTGTTATGGACTCTGTAACTTGGGTGTGACGACGTTAATTCCAATATCGGAGGATGATCTGATTCAGATTCGTTGAATAAATTTAAAAATTTGTCTCGTGGTTTACTGATGCGTTGACGTGTCTCCGCTGCCTAGGTCTGGTGGAGCTCAGTGGAGCTATAACTTCATTCCATAAAAACCGGGTAATTTTAAGCTTCCCGTTTAGGGTTGGTGTGCAGAACGAATTTTTTTCCTCTTCAGTTGTGAAATTGTCCATACTCAGAAATACTGAGTTGTTCGTGTCATTGTGGACGTGCTTGTGAATGTTCGAGTTAAGTTCATAGATAAAGTTGTTGAGGACTGGTCTCTTTGAGGCATATGCAGGACCTATTATGATTAAATTAGATACATTGGAGATATCCATCAGTTTTGACCAGATGCGGGGGCCAATCACTCTTCCGAGAGAAGCATCCTTAATTCCGGTACAAAGCAAGATATAGTTTTCCTTCGTAAGTTTCAGAAGCAAGTCAGAATATTTATTTATTATGTCTTCAACAGTGACATTTCGCGCGTACTGGCAGTTGATGTCACAACTACTGTTGGAGTTGCTCTTAAGCAACATGCTTAAGCCTCTTGTGTGGAATTCTTCGCCGATTATGAGCAGTTGGTGCCTCCTAAGATTCTGATCATTGGTGGCACTGTTTTTCAGGTTTGGTTGGTTGTTTTCGCGGACAGCAGGGTGTAGGGGTTGATGAGAATCTGGGTCAGTTTGAGATTCAGCATGCGTGGCATATAAGGTGTCGGTTTGGGTGGTTACATTTGCTAATTATGTTTTCTCTCCAACTGTTTGTATCCCTTTCTCATTGCGAGTTGGCAGCTGGTCGCAAGTTTGCGTTCCTTTAGGTGAGGAGATTTTATTGTCTGTTTGTGTCCCTGCTTCCATTGATGTGTCTGAGTTGACCTGGCGTTTGAGCTCGTCAATGTGAGCTGTCATAGTTTCGATCCTTCCTCTTTGGGATTCTATTTTTTCCAAGTATGCTTTCTCTACATCTGCGATTTCTTCTTGGTATGATGTGGAGCTTGGCTTCAGCCTTGTTATGTACTGGTTCTTCTGATCCAGTTCGTCTTTCAGGTCACATATTATCTCCCGCAGAGTCTCGATTGTATCTGGTTCATGAGTAGTTGCTTTTTCTATACATGCTTTGGAGCACCAAATAAAATTATCGTTGATTATCCAGTGATGTCGCGTTCTTTCCAAGCAACTTTTATGGTATATATTGTTGCAAAAAATACGTCATATCAGGTTACCCTGATTTTTCTTACAACACTTGAACACTGCCGCCATTTGGTCTGTTAAATATTGGTATGTTTTACATTAAATCGAAGGGATAAGGATAACACAGAGGACACCCTTCTCGTCCTGGGGCCTATCAGGACATTTATTGACAAACACAGGTGACCCTAGGATAAGTTTGGTAGACAATAGGAAAAACAACAGGAAAAAAAAGTTTTATATGTACATGCATAACATTATGTAGAGTTAACGTTATTCGAAGGTTTATCGTATGTCGTATAGTCGTGCGAAAACTCCCGGCGACCAAATTGAGAAGGATTATTGTTTACGGTTATTTAATTTTGTTTATTTAAAACGATAAGTTTTTGTGTGTTGAAAATGGGAGGATTAGTACTGTTTGCCAAATGAAAGAACCCGGACGAAAAGAATGCGGGCAAAAAATGTCTTCGCATATTTAGATGCTGCCACATTTTTTTCCCAATAATCCTAATTTATTTTCTGTCTAGTTTCCTATAGTGAATTTACACATTTAAATTTCCTACTTGAATACTTAATTTTGTTATTTTCCTTAATACTACTGTCTTCTATTATTTACTATTTTATTTACACAGGGAAATACGGAATACGGAATACTATAATATTTGTAATATTTATATTTTATTCGCCTTCAAGCTATTTAAAATACGCGACAATAGGCAACAGTGCGACGTTTACTTGGTTTTTAGCGGGAGGCAGTTTCGTGATTGGTCGCAGGATATATTAAATACACTTTGACCCTAGACCAACACCTAATTTTTTTTACATATTTTAAAATTTCGGCAGCGACTTGCTTTAGCCATTGGCGTGGAAATTGCCGATGCCGGACTGGGTGGTTATTTATATTATTTGGTTTGTACGGTCTGGTCATATATAGGTTTTGTCGATTTTGCAAATTCTCTTTTTTCACTAGAAAGGGGGTGTCCTATAGAGTAGTTTAAGCCAAAAAAGTCGGAAGATCCGCTACATTTGAACTGAAAAAATGCCCTCAAAGTTCGAGTTTTGACACAAATTTTCAGCACCACTTCACAAAAGCACTAGAAATATAGACAAAACACATCTCAACATCAATTGTCGGGTGAAAATATTCACTAGGATACATTTGCGTCGAACGAGAGACCTCCGTTTTGTTCCGGTCCTAATTTAAAGCGACTCATAGCCCCATTAGACAAAATTAAATTTTACTTGTAAATATCCATCCTCCTTTTTACTGTCAACTGTCACAATAGCCAAAACAAAGATTTTTAAGAAGGCACACTGTTGCCAGACGTTTACTGTAGTTTCGTTAGCAAAATTCATTAGAAAAATGGTGCGCTATAAGCGCAGCTTATTTACTACCAGCTAGTCATCTTGCGGCGGCATCCTTTGATTTGGGAAAGTCAATAACCAAGTTTTGCAAATTTTAGAAGAGGGTCATGACTTAATATTGTTTTAAACACCTGGGCATCTGAATAAAACTTTTGACAGTTCGTTTAATTTAAAATATGCTACTACCGTGCGTAAAGTACTCACTTTACGCACTCTCTAAGATTCGTAAAATAGGTTTTTTTAATGTGCAGTGCGTAAAATAAGTTATTTTACGCACTAGTGCGTAAAGTAATTTAATAATATTTTTGTTTTTTCATATATTCTTCGGTAGTAGAAAAAATTTTGTATGCTACTCATGTGTAAAGTACCCTTTTTTATTCGATTTCAATTAATTTTTTTTATCAATATTCCCATTCATAAAAAAAGATTCACTTTACACACTTGTTGCATAAATAACTATTTTATCGTCAAAATCCGTTTAAAAATGGTTTTAAAACGCACAATAATTGTACAAAAATCCGAAATTTCCGAACCTCTCAGGGCGATAGCCGAGGCTTCGGACGAATTTGTCATGTATTTTGAAGCGAAAATTCATTTTAAATTCATTTGTGGAACTGAACCGCTCAGAGCACAGTGCCCGACACACCACCTTTCCGATTTCGATAGAGTTCACTAGCTGGTAGTGAATAAGCTGTGCTATAAGTGTCTCTACTCTTTTTTTTTATTTAGGTGAATGATTTTTTATGGCAGTAGCACATCCTATATTGCTCGACGAGCGGTGTGTGTGCGAAGATGTTGTTTGACACGGTTCTTGAATATTTAGTTAGGGGAACACATGTCCTGGGAGGATATTCGCATGTAACAGGCAAGATGTTCATTCGGCAATGTCGATCGTTTCTTTATATATGACGTGCACGATAGCATTTAGTCAGATGTCGTGACTGTTACATAGAATCAACAAATAAGTCTTCAATTATTTTAACACTTCATGCATGGCCCTCCGCTCGCTTCGCTCGCTACGGGGGCTCAACAAACAGAAACAAACCAAGTGCTAACCAAAACTAACTCAAAATATTAAAAAAAAAATTTGGGTTAGTTTTGGTTAGCACCTGGTTAGTTTCTATTTGTTGAGCCCCCGTATAGAGAGCGAAGCGAGCGGAGGGCCATGCATGAAGTGCTTAAATAATTGAAGACTTATTTGTTGATTCTATGTAACAGTCACGACATCCGACTAAATGCTATCGTGCACGTCTCATATGAAGAAACGTTCGGCATAGTCGAATGGACATCTTGCTTGTTACATCCGAATATGCGTCCTGGGAGAGAGTTTCACAGTGATGCAGTGCGCCAGACAAAGGAGTTCTTGTAAAGCGATGTTCAAGGTGTTTCCAGTTGTACGACGAACCGGTGCGCTCTTGCCGTCTATCGTGACTGTCTGACAGGCGTTGTCAGGGGCGGGATAAGGAGGGCCAAATCCTGGGAACGTCTGCCGTAAAAGTATCTGTAAAACAGGGATTTCTCGGTCACATGTTTGCGGTCTTTCAGAATATCCAGATTCCGTGTCAACTCCGGGTCACCGACGAGACGCACAACTCTCTTCTGAACGGAATCCAGTAGCTTTAGGGTGTGCTCTGGCGTGGCACCCCAGATGTGTGAGCAATATTCTAAGCACGGTCTTATTTGCGCTTTGTAAAGCAAGAGCAACTGCTGCGGTGTATACATTCTTTGTTGCGAAATAGCGTACCAAGCTTCTGGGAGGCTGATTTTGCGACGTTAGCAACGTGGTCATGCCAGGACATATTGCTGTTGACCAAGACCCCCAGTAGTCCGATTGAATGAAGATGAAGGGATGGTCGATCCTGCCATAATGATATCATTGCCCGCCGTATGGTAAACGTGGCTGCTTGGATGATT
>MU183272.1:118313-178527 GCA_016904865.1 Pissodes strobi | reverse complement strand
GCGTGGCGATATTTAGAAATCAAAATTTATGAAAATTTAAACAAAAACTACCAAATAGCGTTTTGACTGAATAATGTCACTTTTCAGTAAAATGACTTAAATGCCGCCGAATCACCATAGCAACACTATCATTTATTACGGCAAAGGGCCTCCGCCGTCATGGCCAACTCAGTTAAAAATTAACTTTGTCGTTTTTTGACATAAAAATAAAATATTTTTATAAAGTGTTATACATCACAAGAAAGGGAAAAAAAAGTTCTTTTTAAATGTGCTAAAAAACAAAATGGCCGCCATAAGAAAAAAAGAAGTTGATGCTGGTTTCTCATAACCGAAACGTCAGAACTAAAAACTGAATACATGGGTGCATCGAGCATAAAAAGTTGTCCTAACAATGTTTTTACAGATTTTAAAAATATCTTTAAATAAAAAAAATACAGCGCTTTTTCGAAAATACAACTTTTTGATTTTTTCAAAATATCTCAAAAAGGAAAAAAGATCAAATCGTTATCAAAATGGCATTGAATTGGGAATTGAATGAACTAAAACTTTCCCCATTTAACCGATCTTCTATCTCTTATAGTTTCCAAGATACCCATACATGTATACCCAATTTGGGCCACACTGTATATCATCAGACCCTTAATTTGATGATATCTTTGACGATTTTTTACCTTTCTTATATTTTTCTTGCATTTGGTGATTATTATACGCGGTTAACTAATTTTTATATATTTCGGATAACTCTCTTAACTGAACTCTCTAAATTCAAATTTTTATTACAAAACAAATCCGAACGTTCTATAAAGAGCGTTTTGGAACATACTTGCTTCAATATTGCCTAACTTTTAATACAAAAATTGAACGCTAGAGAATTTATATGAATTAGCTACGATAAACAGTTTTTTTTTTCAAATTAAGCGACGTCATCGATGACGTAAATACAAAACCTTCGGGAAACGAATTCGACTTATTATTACATATTTATGTAATGCATGATTCGATTGATTTGTAATACATACAACAAATATCATAGAGTACTATTCTTATTATAAAAATGAGATATTATTATATGACATATTTTGTACTATAAGACTGTAATATAAAAAAAACTGTAATTAATTTTAACGTCTTAAACTAATCAATATTATCAACAATAATATGGTAAGAATAACCTCGTGCGACTATGGGAAGGCAAGATTTTTTACGTGCTAGTCCTCTACCCCCCTCAGTCGTCGTTAAGGTTCACTCGCTTGGCGCACTATATCGATGAAAACTGGTTTTTCTGTTTTTATTTATAAGGGTGAGCGTTTTGGAAATGTATAGCTTACCGGTAATGCGCTGTTTTCTAAGCTCTTTCAGTGCATACGCGTAACATGAAAAACGACACAAATTTACCACTTAAAACTTGCAAATATCACGGAACGATATTCATAGTATACTCTGCTAGCGTCACATTTTTCAAGATGTCGAAAAATGAGCCCAAACCCCCGAAAAATGAATTCATAACATCTGACGACTGATTTAAGGCAGTGCCCTTATCAGCAGAGATAGAGTCCCCCAAAAATGCCCGCATTGGAAAATATACAGTAGGCAATGAAAATATTACAATTTTAATGTAAACTAATAGAAAGTGAAATTAGCGTTCACGGCCCCAAGGGGGCATCTGATCATGGTTCAAACGTATTTATTTTTAAATATTTTTTAAACCCGAAAATTACCATTTTTTTAAATCGGAAAAAAAATCACCAGAAAAAATTAGGCAAATTGGGATTATCTGATCCGTTTTCAAGCTGCCGCACATCTTGTGAGTGTGGGCGTGTGTTGTGAGTGTGAGTGTGTGGCTGTGTGGTAGGGTGGGTAAGTAGGTGTAGATGTGGGTGGGCGGGTGGGTGGTTGTGTCTGTGTATGAGGGCGCGTGCGGTGGCTTTTGCGCGACCGATTCCGGAGATAAGGCACTGTCTTGGGAACCGAAATCAGTCGTCAGATGTTATGAATTATTTTTTTTTATCCCAAAAGCTATAATTCCTGTACTAATTACCCTATTCATTTGATTTTGTCAGTGATCAGGAAATCAGTATTGAAGATAAATTTATCATGTTCATCGACATCCTAAAGCGAAGTTATGAGACAACTTTTCCGCTTAAGACATATAGTGTAAAGTCGGACCAAGTAGGGAGCGTTAGTTGGTTTGATGAAAGACTTGGTAGAATGAGGAAGCAACTAGAATTTTTAGGTGAGTTAAATAAACAATATCAGTGTGAGCCCTATTTCAATAACTTTAAAATTTATAGAAACAACTTTGCTGTGCGACCGATGTAAGGCGTTTAATTGCGTGTCCCACGGTATACTAATTGGAAAGCTGAAATATTATACCTTTGACGGTCTGGCAATTCGGCTAGTGGAAATTTATCTCAAAGGCAGAGTGAGGTGGGAGTGGTAGAGTCGGAGAAGGCTGTGATTGGGGTGGGAGTACCTCAGGGATCGGCATTGGGACCAATACTGTTACTAATATATATTAACCATTTACCAATGGGGAGAAACTTTTGCAAGTTTCACGCTGTTCGCAACGACACCACACTTGCTTCAACTGCGAGTACCCTCCATGAGGCCTTGGTATGGATGAGGCGCAGTCGAGGGCCGAGGGGCGGTTTAGTGCAAATAGATTACTACTTAATAAAGACAAAACTAAAAAGATTGTATTCCTCCTATGAGATGCCAACCCTGATAACAATGAACAAGAATCTGTAAAATTTCTTAGAGTGTACTTAGATCGTAGACTAAAATGGAACACCCACACCGATCAACTGACTAAAAGACTTTGTAGCAGTCGGTTTGCGCTGAAAAATCTCTCGGGATGTGTTTCTTCTGTCTCAATGAGGAACGTATACTTTGCCTTGTTTCACTCGGTCATGACCCATGCGGTGCTCGTCTGGGACCATGCTCCGTGGGCCAATAGAGTATTTGGGGTGCAGCGGAAGGCGGTCAGGACTCTGGCTCGATTTCATTATCGGGAAGACTGAAGGCCAGCATTTCAATAACTTAAAATATTAACTTTGCCCTCAGCATTTATATTAGAGAATCTTATCTATATTAGATCTAAATTAGAGGAGTTCACAATATCAGTTCACGACAAAGAACTGATATTGTGCCTACCTGTCGGCGTCTGGAGAAGCGCCGAGATGGTCTTGGCCGCCTGCCAATCAAATTGTATAACAAGCTTCCGCCTGATATAAGAGTGCCACCTATGCGGCTCTACAAAGTATCTTGCCTAATTATCCCAGCTACCTATCAAAACCCCAGACATCTAAAAGAGAGTGCCCCCAAGCAAAAAAGGCAAAAATTAGAGTACCAGCAAATTGGAAAAGTTTTTGCTGAGTATTGTGATCGTCAAAGCTTATCAAATTGATAAAGTTTCTCATCACTCAATGAAGCATACCACACAATATTAAAAACCTAGCTCCTCAAGCTCATTTAAACCTTATTGTCTTTGATTCTGAAAAACTGTTTATATCAATATAGCAAATAGGTGCTGCTATCAACAAAATTGTATATCAAGACAAAAGCCAACTAAACTTACCTCTTGAAGGACATGATGTCAGAGAAAGTTCTTATTGAGGCTGCTTGTTTTCTAAAACAAAATACCAAATGACGTTCTGTAGAAGACAATTTAAGCATTGTAAGAGATATTTCAACATCGGTAAGAAATCAAGTCCCAACTAAAAAGGAGTCTATTACATTGTTGTAAAATCGTCCTTTAGACTTCAGTGCATTTAAGAACGCCACCGGATAAAAATTCAACCCGCGAAAGAATGTACACCTGCATGCGGAAGTTTAACGTTCCATGATTCTAGAATCGGCGGATTGGAATTCTCAGTTTCAGTTCAGATCCCGGAAAGGCAAGAAGCAAGAAATCACTTTAGGTCAGCGCCATCGTTGATCTTCAGGAATCCTAACGGGACTACTAACTTATCTATTTAACCCCTAGCAAGTCTCTGAGGAATTTATGAGATTTTCCCAGATTTTTGGCTATTAGGGACAGGGACCAAAGCCAAATTTTCGACATCTCGAAAAACAAAGGGCTGTAGAAAGCTTACGGACGAGCCAAAGAAGCCCCGAAGCGAAGAAAAAGGCATTGTAGGACCAGCACTCTCAACTGGTACCGAATCAGCCTCCTACCGAATTTATTGAGTCTTTTTTGCGATTTTGCAACCTCAGGAATTTTCGATAATTGCGCAGAAAGGAACGATTCTACTAAGCTTACGGACGACCCGAAGGAGCACCGAAGCGAATTTATCGAGATTTTCGGAGTTTTTGGATCTTCAAGACGATTATGAAGACAGAAGTTAAGCACTTGAAGAGGCCTTGTCAAGCGACCGAGTGCCAAAAATTATCCGAGATTTTCAACTGTAGTGCGCACCCTACAGCAACACCCCTCGAAAAAGGTTAGTTGCAAGCACCTTGACTCAGCATCCCTCCATTTACGTGCGTGCCTCTCTCGTCCTTCATACTAGTCGTAGTTAAGTATTGGGCGAGAGTAAAGCGCGTCGACAGCTAGTTCGGCTTCGAGAACTAGAGAGCCCCTGACTCCCCCATACTTTAGCTACTCGGCCTACGGGTGAAAAGCGAAAAGACATAGGAGCCGAAAAAAGGAAATAAGGCTTAACCTAAAGAAATTCGGGCGCGTTCAAAAAGTGATAAGTTAGCCAAGTGCGTACGGGAGATAGCGAAGTTATATCGTTGCGACTGGAGTTATCTCAAAAGAAGAATCAAAGGCGATTTATCACTAGTTCGTATACCATGCAAAACCAGCACGGTCTCTGAACTGAGAGCCGTATCCGGGGAGTAGTTTGGTCTAAAATACACTAATCACACATTAATCCCCAAAAAGTCCCCCCTGCCGCCCCTGACTTATAGACAATCTCTGTCAGAAAACTGCCGAGCAGCATCTGACAAGTTGCCAGGGGTTGTCATATAATACATAGCAAACACCCCCAAAAAGTCCAAAGAAACTACGATTTTTTAAAAGCCCTCCATGAGCAACTTCCCTACGACTCATCCTCTTAAGGTGATCGTAACCAAAAACTCGATTTTAGTGCGGTTCTTATTAAATTCGCACGAAATCCGGCTTCTCAGAACCCTTAAGACTTCGAACGCGTTTTGAAAATCTCGCGTGCGGTGCGAGAAGACCCAAAAAACTAAAGACACTAATACGTGGTAGATATTAATTAAAATATCTTAAGTCATTAGTTAGTAATTGTCCACTAGAGAAAAAATCTAAATAAAACTTGGTTTACCAAAAATACTAAATTAGAGTTGAACTCCCTTAGTACATATATAAGGCTTATCCAGTGAATTGGGGCACATTTTGTAACTTGATTTCATTTATACAGGGTGGCCCAATTGTTCAAATTAGTACTCATTCGAATTACTGATTTTTGTATAAGGCTTAGCCAAGATTAGGAGATAGGATTAGGTTAGGTTCGTAGATATTTTGTGAGATAACTACTGACGACTTCTTCTTTGAGTGCCGTGCCTGGGTTCAGACGTTGGCTATCATTACGTTGACCATTCTGTTGAATCTGTCTCTGTCACCTACTACTCGGAAGAGCTCTTTCACTTGTAGATTTGTCCAGTATCTAATTTTGCGCAGCCAGGACAGTTTCTTTCGACCAATCCATCTCTTTCCCTCCACCTTGCCCTGTATTATGAGTCGAAGCAAGTGATATTTTGGAGCTCTGGTAATATGACCAAAGTACTCGGTTTTTCTCACTTTAATTGTCTTCAGAAGCTCTCTCTCCGCGTCAATCATCCCGAGCACATCCTCATTGGAAGTGTGTGTGGTAACACTACAGTTCAAAAGCCTCAAGTTTATTAATGGTGGCAGTGTAATGAACGCCGATTTACCTAATCCTTTACTTACTGTATTTTTCGGCAGTTTCGTCAATCTTTGTTCGTTAGCTGTAAACGGGTTCGCAGTACCAGTGTGTTGACACCCTAATTTGGACGTAAAATATTCGGCTACCTAATTGAAAACCACTTTATGCCTCTTACCAGTATTTACTTTCTATTTTCAGGTATATTAAATATAATTAAATAAATATAAACCACATCAATGATGTTTTGAAATTGATAAAATAAGTGAAAGGGAGCTTTTTTATAGTGGCTAAATTTATTCGCTTAAAGTTTTAATATGACCTCGTATCTACAGCGTCAGACAATCAGAACTGGCACATTAAATGAAAATGACACTGGTATTATTAATTAGACACTGTGAATTTTTTTCAGTGTAGCAACCTTCCTAAAATATTATATTTTCCATAGCCAGTCAAAAAATATGGAATAATAAAATAATTTCAATCAGCGATATTATTGTCTGCAGTGAATTAATTAAATAAAATACGAAGTATGATAACATTAATTATTTAATGGGCTACTCTTGAAATTATCGAATACTACATTAAACGTCTCCCAATATAAAGGCACTCTGCCTCATCAATTAAATTTACTTACTATCTAAATTTAACACTTAATTGTTTTTACCGAAACAATCCTGAAATTCTTGCCAACAGGCAACGCTACATCTTTTCAAATATACAGCAATTTTTTATGCTTTAACATTAAATTTATAGTCTAACTCGAGTACTGAAATGTTTTAGCAATAAAGATTTTCAAATATACTAACAATTTTTATGCTTTAAGATTAGATTTACTGTCTAACTCGAATATTGAAATGTGTTGCTGAATTATTCATGAATTTCTTGCAAACAGTCACCGATAAATGTTTTCAAATATACTAACAATTTTTACAACTAAACTTACAGTCTATCTCTAACGTGAACTCGGAACCTGCCGCCGTTGCTCCTTTTTCTTGGGTTTGAACATCTTAACCCTCGATGAATTACCCCGTTACTTTTCTTTACTTTTCGAACCGTTGACATGAATTTAATTATTTACTTCGTTATTTCCACGAGCCCTTAAACTGAAAGGCACTACTCTCGGTTTGGTCACAACTAAGACCATATTATCGACTACAAAATTACTAATTTAACTTTTAACCTTTTTAAATGAAATTCAGCATAGCGGCTCGCTACATCTGATATTTCTTATAACATTTTAAATTTGGCCATAGCGACCTACTGCAACTGTTTATTGGAATAAGACTGCTTTTTCTTCGATATAATCGTGCTTTTATAGCAAAAATTTCGACACGTTTTGTCCCCCAGAAAAATCCAGAATCTCCGTCCACCTAAGAAACGCGTGATATTTCGCAACTTTCGAGGCGTGTCTTCCTCCCAGAAATACCTGGAATTTTGCCTGCAGCAATTAGAACATTGGTGATGACGAAATACGTTTCTTTTCCGCCGAAAACGGCTATTCGCGTTTTAACTGGGTTTTTTCCACTCTCTACCGAAATGAGGTCATTTAATTGTTTTCCAAGGCAAAGGCTTCAAAGTTCACTCGGGTCTTCGACTTGGATGACGAACATTCCTGGCAACGGCTATTGACCAATGGAGTTCTTTTTATCAAGGTTTTCGGGGGAACCTGCATGAATGCCGAATTAAGTGGTGGAATAGTCCGCGCGCAAAACCGTGTCTAGTGAACTTGAATTTCCTATCGGTTTTTGGATTTATAGTCCAAGGGCAAATGACTTCCAATATTTATTTTTTTCATTTGAACGATTAAAATTTAACTAAAAGTTTTACATTTCTTCAGTTAAATCGGGTACCCTGGCCTGGACATCACACCACTCCCTTCCCCTGGAAAAAGAAGGAACTTTAGTTCCTTTCTTTTTTTTTCATGGCCCTTCGGTTTAGTAGAAAGGCCTACCCTATTCGAATACGTTTCCTTCATGTCATATTATAGTCCCAGTGACCTATATTTTACCTAAACACTTGGCACTGTTAAATCCCAGATGGTCTTTCTGTCGAGCAATTCAAGACGGCAGCAGGTTTTACATGGTCGGTATTTTCCCTATCAAAACAAACAGGTTAGGTTCGTTGATAAATAGCCAGATAAAATCTCATGGTATCATATCATACAACTTTCGTATTCCGACATTTCGTTTCCTCCGTAACTTACACATTTTACTTATATTTTTAGTTACTTTCCTCATATACATTTTCGACTTATTTGCTCTAACACTATTCGAACGTTACTTATCTATGCGAACTAACTTAAGAATTAATTAAATGTTTCTAAACAAAATGCGTTCCTACTTCTTTGATCTATAACCGATATTCCAATCATGTGCTTTAAATTGTTTAATAGTTCTTATCAATTTT
Organism: Pissodes strobi; assembly: GCA_016904865.1. Classification (NCBI taxonomy): domain Eukaryota; kingdom Metazoa; phylum Arthropoda; class Insecta; order Coleoptera; family Curculionidae; genus Pissodes; species Pissodes strobi. Next base: position 170,245 of record MU183272.1, on the reverse strand, counting down.
AATCCTAGTTTTGCTTTCGGAGGTTTAACCTTACACATTTCGATATGCATTTTATGGAAGCAATGTTGATTTAAATGGTTAAGCATGCAATTGTTGTATTTATTTTAACTCAACTGACCAATATTTATGCCGTTAATAATTAACAAATGTTTTCCCCGACTAGTTAAACCTGCGAAATTTAGTACCTATTTTATAGTCTTAATCTTTAAATTATAACCTAGCTTTTTTTTACGCAAAATTATACAGTAACGTAACATTTTAATACACATTTCTCACCACAGTCTTTTCAGCTGACTTCCTCAAGTTTGTCTATGTGAGGGCGGTTCGGGAATGCTTCCGGGGAACTGGCCTCACCTGAGGCGAGTTTTTCCTCTCAACGTAGGTTAACGACAGCACCATGTTTATAGCCGTGATTGATTTTGGAGTTAACACACAAAGGTTCTGAAGCACTCAAAGTTTAAATTATCTCTCTAAAGTCACTTATTTACCGTCACTAATTCAATGTTTACAGTCAATGTCCTTTTAACTTTTGAGATTTGGTACCACACAACCGTTTCTGAATTACTATAAAGTTTCTACTATATCTCTAAAGTCACTATCCAACATCCATCAAAATAAATGTTCATAGTCAATGTCTCTCTTAACCTAAATTACTATTATTATCATAATCAATGTTTTCCCAACTTTTAACATCCGCCAAAATCAATGTTCTTAATCAATGTCTTTCCTAACTTAAATCACTATTATTAACTATTACTTTAATTATTAACTGTATTTATTAAGCTCTTACTTTTCCGATCACTTTCAGAACTTAAAAAAAAATTCTTTAACAATTTTTTTTTTGACACGTGAGTCACTGGAATGTCTGAAAAGAGGAATGGTTTCAACTAAGCTTAGCGTATGTTAATATAACAGCTTCTATTCTACTTTAGGGGTGCCCTCTAGTTGTGTTTATTTTACATAATTATCGCTTCTTTGCATGGTATTCAAAATGCATTCTTCTCTTCTTGTCGATTCCGTAATTATTGTTTTCAGCATTCGCTCTGGCAGTATTTCATCTTACTAATTCCATTACCCTCGTATTTGTACAAAGTATTTACATTTCATATCCACAGACATAGTGTTTCGATTTACACTGTTTCGTCATTGGCCTATTCAGCTCATTCATTTTAATTCCATATTCGTGTTTGTTTACTTACTTGTTTGAGCTGGGTTACAGTTGTACTTATCAAAATTGTCCGTCGTTCCGCTCTAGGCAGCTTTTAAAATCCAATGATGTTTGAGAGTTAGAGTCTGTTATTACGTACTTAGGTAAATTTATACTTATTGTAGTTATATCGCTATTTTGCATCACATATACAGGGTGATGCCAAAATAATTCTCTATTTTATTAACTTAGATCGAAATCCCTCAATCTCTCCGGCCAACGTATTTTACGTGTGCGAGTCCTTCTTACTTCTGGACTACGTCTTACGTTTTCGGCCTCATCGGATTCGTCGTTACTGCTACCGCTCTCTGATACAGTTTCTTCGGAGTCGCTCTTCGCTGGTTCTCAGTTCTCTGAGTCAGAGTTTGCTTCCATCTCCCGGTCTTCGGGCTGATGATCCTCAAACTCTAATTCTTCATTTTCAGGCTCCTCAATTTCTGGTACCTCTGGTTCATTGTTCTCTTCGATTGGAGCGTCGTAATATGAGCCTCCAAATCGCTTTAGTCGTTCTAAATGCACCGTCTGTTCCCTTCTTCCAGTTAGGCTCTTAATTTGATAAGTAACTGGTCCCTTTTTGGCTATAATTCGGTATGGTCCGGCCCATTTAGCTTTAAATTTGGTGGCGATTTCCTTTCCATGTACCGCCGGGGTATTCACGTACACTAGTTCCCCTACGGGTAGTTCGGCCTTTGTTCTTCGATGACTGCGCTTTTCGCATCATTTTTGCATTATGTTTAATTTAGCAATTTGATGTACTTGTTGCATTCGTGGCACCACTTCACTGGCATTGTTTTCTGCCAAGTTGTATCATACTCTGTCTTCTCTAATGGTAAGATTGAAAGGCAGTTCCATGTCTCTACCAAACATAAGGAAAAATAGAGCTTCCTGAGTGGCTTCGTGGATAGCATTCCTGTACGACAATAAGGCGTATGGCAAGATTTCATCCCAACTATTATGATAGTCACTAACAAAATGACTGATCATAGTTTTTAACGTTTTATGCATCCTTTCTTCTATTTCATTTGCGGCAGGATGGTATGGCGTAGCCACAATCCGTTAGCAATTCCCGTGGAACTCCATACCTTAATACTATATTTTCCACGAATGCTCGGGCTACCGTTTCTGCTCTGATATCTGGAAGCGGCACGGCTTCAGAATAACGCGTCAGGAAATCCACACAGGTTAGGATGTACTTGTTTCCATTCTGAGTGCGATTTAAGGGCTCCACGAGGTCTAAAGTTATTCTAGACCATGGGCTGGCTGGTACGAGACTCTTCTGCATTTCAGCGGGTAGCTGCGGATTAGTTTTATGTATATTGCATGAATGACAATTTTCAATATACGATTTGACATCTTGTCTCATGGTTTTCCAGTAAAAATCTTGCGAGATTAATTCCTGTGTTTTCTTCTGTCCCGGATGAAGGGCAAATATCGATGAATGATAAATTTGTAAAATTTCAGGAATGATGGTCTTTGGTGCAAGTAACTGGTAATGTCTTGAATTTCCGGTTCTTCTTTTATACACTAACTTCTCTGGAATGTCATAGTAGGTAAGATCGTCAGCTGTAATATTTTCTTTTATTATAGCAATTTCGGGATCCGCCTCTTATAATTTTCTCAGCTCTTCTTTAGTCCAAATAGCGCTGATGACGGGTTTAACTTCATCCAGTATATTTACCATAGCAACAATAGGCTCAGTGGTTTCTTCAGACCTTAATCTAGTTAATGCATCTGCTCGATTATTAATTATGCCTGGGCGGTATCTTATCGTAAAACTGTATTCGAAGAGAAACATAGCCTATTTAGCTAATCTCCAGCTGGGATCTTTGATAGTCAAAAGATATTTTAAAGGTCGATGGTCGGTTATAATGATAAAATGTGTTCCCGTGAGATACACTTTATATGTTTTCACAGCGTATACAACAGCTAAGCATTCTCGTTCTGTCGCACTGTATCTTCTTTCGGCATCATTTAATGTTCTGCTGGAATAACATATAGGGTGCTCATGTACTTGCATAAGAATTGCAGCTACTGAGATGGCGCTTGCATCTGTGTTGACTATAAATTCCTTGTGGAAATCAGGGTATCTCAAAATGGGTGGTGTAATCAGAGCTTCTTTCAGTGTAACAAAAGCATTATCCTGTTCCGTTCCCCAGCGATACTTAACATTTTTCTTGGTAAGGGACGTTAGGGGTTGGCTGATTTTTGCAAAGTTCGGCACGAACTTCCTATAAAATCCACATAATCCTAAAAAGGCTCCAATTTGTTTCACATTTCGTGGAATTGGGTATGCTTTTGACAATTTTCGTTTCATCCGGGTGGGTGGTGTATCCTCCTTCCTTTATAATATGTCCTAAATATTCCGCTTCTTGCTGTAGGAAACGACACTTCGTAGGTTTAAATTTTAAATTGCTAGCTCTCATCCTTTCAAACACATGCCTGAGTCCTTGTAAGTGAGTATCAATGTCTTTTGAAAATACTAATATAGCGTCAAGATTTACTTATTTCTAACTAAAGACTAAAACAGTCTTCATTATGTAATTTCAAACTGAAATATGTTTGTCCTTTCTGTTTGCAAACAACGCAAACAGCGTACGCCTTAAAAGGCGCCAATATTACCCTACCCGCCTTCATATCTGCGGCATAAACAAAATAATACAACCAACCCTGAAAAGAATACAACCACGATCGTTCTCACTCTAGTGAGAGAGCGCGTTTGAAAGAAACAGTCAGTCCGTTTCACCGCGCTCAAGGTTGCAGACGAGATATGAGATCTGATGGCTTATCCCTCTCAATTGGCGCTGAAAACTGGAATTCTCTCAAAGAAACTAGGCAATCGCGAGTGCTTGTTACAAGTGTTTTGAGGGCTAATTAATAAATACACCCTAAGTATAAATTCAAGCCGAAACGCCATAGTAACGCGATAAGTGTGTCTAGTTTCCAAAAGCTCCTCCCTCCCAAAGGTTAGTAGCTACCTATAGAGGCTATTGAGATTGAAGTATGCATGTTGTATCTCTCAGTGTCTCAGTGATAATCACTGAGATCAGTTGATCCGTAGCAGTAGTCAGCACTCAGCAGCACTAGCAGTTAGCAGTTCTCTTTTTCTTGTGTGGAAATCACCCCGCGTGCCTGCAGCTTGCAATGTTGCCAGCTCTCTCTTGGAAAATTCAGCAGCGAATAATTTTGCAGTTGTTTTTTTTTATAGACGAAAATAGACTATAATTAGTGGAATCTCAAAATCCTCCGAACCTTCCTTAAGGGTCAGTCAAACTGCTGTCAGAAAACAGCTAACTTTGGATTTGTTTATCTTTGTTACTTATAACTTATAATTACAAAAGGTTAATTTTTTTATGCCACAATTTACCTTTTATGTATTTAGTATAGAATAGGAAATTTATTCTTGTAGGTGTGAATGATGCTTGAGTGAGTAAAGGGTTGAATCATAGCCTGTGGTTGGTACCCCACTGCTACCCCAAAATAACGTGTGAGGGCAGACAACCCTGCTGCCCATCGCGATTATTTTCACTGACTTTAAATGAAATGAACTATTATGCTTTCAATCTAGCACCTTTCTTTCGTACAGAATACCTTAATCTCCAATGCTTTACTTCACTCTAAACAGCTAGGGATTCCACTTTGAATCCTTGAATTAACTTGCACAGTACAGGACCATTTGAGCAATCAATTCGGTGCCGCCATTTTATGGATTCTGTTCAACTAAAGGGGGACAGAGACGCTACGTCGTTTCTTGTATTGAAAAATTGGGTTAACAACCCAAAGGAGGTCTTTGTCCAATCTTGAACAAATATATCTGAGGTGCACTAAATATTCTCTAATATTTGTGCATACAAGAAGAGAAATTGGCCCAAAAAGGAATTTGACCTTTTGGCGCGAAGAGGCACTTGCAATAGCGCGGTGACGAGACCGATCTAGCAACGTGGAGTGTTAGCAGATCATAATTTCTTTTTTAGAGCTGGTCGACTAGCGGCAAAACCACATAATAAAAGTGGGCGGTGACACATACCGAATTCATTTGAGATTAAAAGGGTAGAAACTGTTTTCTTTCTTTATTTGACATACTATTGTTTAGAATGCTGACTGAGACAAAAATAGATTGAATTGAAAACGATTACGAACGATTTCCTTTACGAGTGAAAAGTCGCTATATTGTAATCTATTATACTGACAGTACTGGTGTACAGGTTCGAACTAAGGGATCGTCCGTCCAGGTTTGGACTAAGGGGTTTTGAAGAACTGGCATATGCTAATTTAAGTGCACAAATTGGGTTGTATCCGGGGTGAAATAAATCTATTTTGAGTTTAATTACGGTTCATTCATACTACATATATAAAGGGTGTTATCACCAAACTATACGGTGAAAAACGATAGTTTCTAAACGTGTTGGGGTGTTTCCCCAACAACGTTCGAATAATGTCAGGAGTGATTCTACATAAGAAAACATGACAACTCCGGAAATGCATAGTTTTCAAACTAAAAAAAAAACGGTTTTTTATTAATATCTTAAATATCCTTTTACTGATTTTGTTGAAATTTGGTAGTGTTATCTCAAGTAATAAGTGGCTCATTTAGCCTTAATTAGATTAAAAATAAAAAAAACTCCAGTGGCGCCCCGGGGGCATCATACCGAATATTATTGACAAAAAAAATGTGCGCCACTGACTTTTTTAAACGTTTTATATTTTTTTCGTATTAAGGAACTAAAAAGAAACCATTTTTGCTTCTTGATTGTTTCCGTACCTAGCTTCGTTTTCGAGAAAAAAATATAAAAACCTGTTTATTACATTTCTTTAGTGGTTGACTGAAAATAAAGAAGATTCGTAAGCTTACGCTTTTACCGATTTTGTTGAAATTTGGTAGTGCTAGCTATAATAATAAGGGGCTCATTTAGCCTTAAGTAGATTGGAAATATATAGTCCAGTGGTGTCCTGGGGGGCATCATACCGAATATTATTGAGAAGAAAAAAGTGCGTTGACTGAAACCCCTTAGTACGGTGGTTAGTCAAACCAACCTTGCATTTTTTTAGTAGAGCATTGAGATTTGGCACAGTGGTAGTATATACCCATACCTCACCATTAAGAAGTGGAACCAAGTTTGCAACCACGGGAGAGCAGCGGTATGGCGGGTTGCATACCTGCCAGGGACAATTTTGAGGAAATCTCTAAACGATCACACCCGACCAATTCTATAGGTGAGTACCACTCAAAAATATTACAGGAGATGTTATGGAACGTAACTGGAGTATGTACCAGCCGTGTGGTGGCATATTGCCAACCCTCAGGCGCAGAAACTAATGCAATCGATTTTGTAGTGTTAAGCTAGGGATTTTGGTGAGTGACTCCATTTCCACAAACAAAATATGAATAAATCAGGTCCCAATGGACCCATACACGTTCTTAAATCGGTATGCTCATAAATATAATATAATCAAAATACTTAACTTTAGGTTACCTCGGTTGTAAGGTGGATAAAAAACTAAAAGATTAAGAAAAGCCATATTTATTACAAACAGACAGTTTAAAGTGTTTAGCATTAATTCCATATCGTTATTAATGGATAATATTATTCATTGTATTACATGTAATCACGGAATGTAATAATACTAAAACTACTACCTACATTACAAATTGGAGTCATAAATATCAGACTTTGGCACTTTTTTTTGGCATTAATCAAGATACCGTAATCAAAGCAACAACAAAACTCATAGCAAAGGACTTTAGATTTAGCGCAGTTGCATTTCCCAGTTCATTTATTTTTATATTTACATGACACCGGCGTTTCTTTACAAGTCTCTTGTGCTGTAGGCTTAGTTCTATAGAGCATCCTCCATCCTTCCGAGCCGACTTTTTAGCCGCACGGTGATGGCTGGTTCTGATTGGGAAGATCGCTTGTCTGACATTCTGCTCCTCGTACGAAGCCCTCAGAATTAAGCAGCATTTCCTTAAAACCGCTGGAGTGTACAAACCCGTTACTCACTCTTTCCTTAAGCAGTTTGTCGGCATGACTGCGACCAGGGTCAACCAACAGAAATGCAGGTGCATCCTCACTGCACTCCTTTTCAGTATTTATTTGCTTGATCAGTCAGTTGTTCAAATGCAACGTCACGTACTTTAGCTAGGTACGGACGAAGGCCCGCATCTAACGCATCCGCGTTGGTATTACAAGGAATATTCCCTAGTTTCTGGTCAGCTTTTAGATTCCTACTCAGGGTGGCGATTCGTGCATCTATCTTTGCTGGCTTGTCTAGTGATGGATCGATGAGGTCATTTCCCTGCTAAGATTTTTGATACAGTATACAAAGACCAGTCAATAACGTCCCTACTTCGCTTTCTATTCTGCTGCTCTTCAACAAAGACATTTAAATCTTTCATGATAATAAATCTGTCAGAAAAGAAATAACCGATTTTTTTATGGCAGTGGCACACACTAAAGAGAGATTCTATGGCGCTCGACGAGCGGTGCGTGTGCGAAGATGTTGATTGACCCGGTTCTTAAATAGTTGTAGGTGGTAATTAGGGGGAAACAGATGTCCTGGGAGTAAGTTCCACAGTGATGCAGTGTGCCAGACAATGGAGATCTTGTAAAGCGATGTTCTAGGTATTTCCAGTTGTATGATGAACTGGTGCACTCCCGCCGTCCGTCACGACTGTCTGACAGGCTTTGCCAGGAACGGGATGAGGCGGGCCAAATCCTGGGAACATCTGCCGTGAAAGTGTCTATATAACAGATGGACATCTCGGCCACATGTCTGCGGTGTTCCAGACGATCCAGATTCCGGGTCAACTCCGGGCCGCCGATGAGACGTACAGCTAGCTTCTGAATTAAATCAAGTAGCTTTAGGGCGTGCTTTGGTGCGGCACCTCAGATGTGTGAGCAATATTCTAAGCACGGTCTTATTTGCTCTTTGTAAAGCAAGAGCACCTGCTGCGGTGTATACAGTTTTTTTTGCGAAATAGCGCACCAAGCATTCTGGGAGGCTGATTTTGCGATGTTAGCAACGTGGTAATGCAAGGACCGAGACACTCAGCAGTCCGATTGACGAGAATGAGGAAATGGTCGATTTTGCCATATTTAATGATGTCAGGGCCCGCCGTATTGGCCCTCTTGGTAAACGTGGCTGCTTGGGTCTTTGCTGCATTGAACTGGACCAAATTTCTGTCGCCCCAAATTTTCTCCAGGTCTTGATTAATTGCTGTAGTCTGCTCCTGTCTGCGGTGATAAGTCTCAGTCGCTGGTAAAGGTTTTTCTGATCTAAATTGGGAGACAAGGGTACTTACCTTATAGTAGAAAATTGGGAGCGGACTGCACCTCCTTGCATGTCTATCTCTTATACTAAACTAACTTTTTAATTGAAATCATTTTTATAACAATTGATTCTATGGCAAATAGACCTTATTCCAGGATAAGAGAGAGGGCGGGTTGCGCCTTCTCGCATAGAGAAGGCAAAACCCGCCCTCAGAACGACAACAGACAAGGTTGGAAAGGTCAAAGCGGCATTCGAGAAGTCAGTCATTGTCAGTTTTATCTGTTGACATTAAAAATGGTACTGAAACAAGAAATGTTGGAGTTTTATTAAGAACCCAAGCTTACAATAGTTCAGCGTAGCCATAGAAATAGGACTCCTAGAAGGCTAATACATAAGAGTATATAAGCAGATCTACTCACGAAGGAAGAGAGACAAAATATCCATGTGTAAGACAGAAACGCTGAGTTTCGTAGCTTTTGCGCGTGCCTGTCTGTATATGGGCATGTTGAGTATTAAGTTGAAGGCATTTTTCTCAAATAACACCGAAAACGAATTATAGTACTATCAAACACACGGCAATAATAAAAAATACAAGAACTCTTTACAAAACTGAACATCGAAAGTCGAAAAGCAAAGAAAACAAGAATTCATGATGGCGTCCGATCGGGTCCACGTCCTTGCAATTTCGCAACGTTGCCAAGTATAAGATATGTAAAGTACTAGGTTTTAACGTAACACAAAAAGTATTAACATAATCAAAAATCTTAGCAACATATACTTCGAAAATATTAGACTAAATTTATAATATGAAACAGATTTAAAAAAATTCCGTTTCGGGGTTTACTTCCCACGTTTTTCAGTAGTCATCTAATTAAAATACACATAAAACGGTAAATTTCTCCTAGTTTGGCAACGGTGTTGTTATATAAACTGCATGTAAGCAAGTAAATATAAGGTCCTTATTTACATGCCCGCGTAAGCGTATTATCACCCAACCCCTATTGTTTTCTCCCTTTCTCCGTGAGGGACTTCTCACTCTATCAGCCTTCTAGGAGTCCTATTTCTATGAGCGTAGCACTACAAAAATCGATTTTATTAGTTTCTGCGCCTAGAGGGTAGGCAACCTGCCACCACGCGATTGGCACATGGTCCAGTTACGTTTCATAACACCTCCCGTAATATTTGTGAGTGATATTCACCCATAGAAACGGTCAGGTGTGCTCGTTTAACGATTTTCTCAAATTTGCCTTTGGCAGATATGCAACCACCATACCGCCGCTCTCCCGTGATTGCAAACTTGGTTCCACTTCTTAAAAGTGAGGTATGGGCATGCACTACCACTGTGCCAAATCTCAATGCTCTACTCAAAAATGCAAGGTTGGTTCCAATATCGCTGACTAACCGCCGTACTACCTATTATCAGTCAACGCTTTAGGGCAACAAATTTTACATCAAAAGCTGGTGGGTAATAAAGATGTATTTTTCTCTGGAAAGCGCAGAAAGTTGTATCTAAATAAATCATAAAGGGGACATTTGATTGACAAAAGCCTAAGGTTGGCACTCCAATTGACATGGCAACCAAAAGACCTGTTCTGCATCCGGAAATATCGCTCTAATAATCTCAGGGGTGATTCTACATAAGAAAACATGAAAATTTTTCCATATGAACCTGGGTTCGGAAATGCAGTTTCCAAGATACAGAGTGTCAATTTTTCTTAAAAAATCGTTATTACTTTTTTAAATATCCTATAATGATGAAAGGCCAATTCAGCCCCAAGTAGATTAAAATTATTAAATTTATTTAAATAAAAACATCAGAGAAGTGATATAGGGCCACTAAGTTAAATATTCTTTAATATTAGATAACAAATATAGCAATAACAGAAAAACATTTTAACAAAAATGAAAAAGGTTACATTCGGAGTGTCTTCCATTCGTCTCAATGCAGTTCTCTAAACGACGCCTCATTGACCATCTCACTCGCTAAAAAACCCCTTGTTTATTGGGTATTTCTTGGCAACAATCTATCACCCGCTGTTCTAGTTGATTTACGTTGTCAACAGGAACCGAAAACTAATTGCTTTAAATAGACACAAAGAAAATAGTCCAGCGGGTTCAAATCTGGTGAACGGGGTGGCCACGCAATGGGACCACCCCGCCCGATCCATCGGTCTGGATAAGTGGCCCAAACCAAACCAACTAACCCAAACTAACGCACTGAAATGTACTGGAGCACCATGATGCTGTGGCGAACAGGGCTGGCACCTGATTTATTTTAAGAAATGTTTCAACAATTTGTTTAAAAATAGAAATATTTTTTTTATTTAATTTTAATTGTTAAAAAATTAATTAATAAAAACCAGGGAGAAAACATTGAAATAAAATAATAAGTTTATTTTAATTAACAAGAATTATAAACAAATTGAATTTAAACTTTCACAAAGTAATGCCAGAATCGCGAAAAAGGGTTAATCATTTTACCTAATAGAAGTGTACAACAAAAGCACCTAACACCGTTCAATTAAAAATAAAACCACTTACCATTGACATAAACTTTCAATAAACGGCATGGTGTTTAACTTCACACGATTCGGGATCCGACTTTAAAACGCGGTGATTTATACTTTTGTTTTCGACTGCAGTAGAACGCGACACTAGATGAACTAACTAGAAAAAGATCATCTGGGGTCAATCATTCTTACGCAGATCCGCCAAACTTTGCTCCAAATTGGTCAGGGGCGGTTCTAATATCCAGTCCCAGCGAATTAAAATGAAAGACAAAAAAGTCATGACCTTAAAAGGTTCAAGTAACCGCTTGGACTTTAAACCTGCACATGTGTGAGCTAATTTCCGTACTAAACTTGGCATGGAAAATTTTGAATACTTGGATTGGAATGTAAAAAACTAGTTAAAACTCGAAGAGTTGTTTTCGTCGAAAATTGGGGCATTTGCGTCATTGCAGGTGTTCAGATTCCGGATTTTTCTGGGGAACAAACGCGTCAAAAAGCTGCTATAAAAGCGTGAAATTATCGGAGAAAATTTAGTCTTAACTAAAACTTCATTTGCAGCAGGTTGTAATGGCCAAGAAAAATTTCAAATAGAATATTCACTTGCAGTCGGTCGTAATGCAAGAAATTCGAAAAGTTCTAAAATCTAAACCTTAATTTTCTAGTCTGTGCTATGGTCTTAGTTGAGACTAAACCGAAATTAGTGCCTCACAGTTTAGAGGCCCGTGGAAATAACTAAGTAATTAAGTAAATTCATGTCGTCGGTTCGAAAAGTAATGTAAAGAAACGTTGTTGAAATTCGTCTTACGTCGAGGAACAGAAGCAATGGGGGCTAGGATGGCAGGTTCCGGGTTAACATTAAGCGTTAGGCAGTAAGTTTAGTTTTAAATCATAATGTGTAGAGTGCTTGCATATTTGGAAGCATTTATTGTTGTATGGTTGCAAGAATTTCATGAGTATTTCGGTAAACCAATTCAGTGCTAGCGTTAGATAGTAAGTTTAGTTTTAAATCTTGAGGCGTAGAGTGCCTGTAAATTTGGAAACAGTTATTGCTGTATGTATTCGATAATTAAATGAGTATCCCATTAAAATAATTAGTGCTAGCATACCCCGTATTTTATTTGGTTAATTCACTGCTGAAAAGAATATTGCTGATTGAATTTATTTTACTAATCCATAATTGATTGACTGGCTCGTTTTAACTATCATGCTCTCAGATAAAATATAATATTCTAGGAAAGTTGATACACGGTAAAAAAATTCACAGCGACTAAATAATAATACCAGTGTACTACTAGACTTTATATTTGTAATCTGATTAAGGCTAAATGAGCCGCTTATTATTACAGATAACACTACCAAATTTCAACAAAATCGGTTAATAAAAAAATCGATTTTAAAAAAAAAAGTTTGGAAATGTAATAAACTTGCTTCTATTTTTTTTTCTCGAAAACGATGCAGGATACAAAAACAATTCAAGAAGCAAAAATATTGTATTTTTAGTTGCTTTATATGAAAAAAATATAAAATAATCAAAAAAATCAGTGGCGCAAATTTTTTTGGCAATAATATTCGGTATGATGCCCCCGGGACTCCACTGGAATTCATATTTTGAATCTAATTAAGGCTAGATGAGCCCCTTATTATTACAGACAACACTACCAAATTTCAGCAAAATCGGTAAAAGTATATTTAAGATATTAATTAAAAAAAAAAAGATTGACACCCTGTATCTTAGAAACTATGCATTTCCGGAACCAGGTTCATATGAAAAAATCTTCATATTTACTTATGTAAAATCACCCCTGAAATTGTTCGAACGTTTTTTCCGGACACCCTGTATATACTTCGAGAATATTTTAAGCAATAAACCACTGTATATTTATAAATCAATAGCCATAGTCCCAATTTGTTACATAATAATTGTTAAACTACTTATTATAATAATTATTTCTGTGATCAGTATGCCTCACAAACTGTTTTTTGTTGATATTTTTGTAAATGACATTTAATTAACTAATAAAAATAATTTAGGTGTGTATTTTTTTGAAGTCAAAAACTAACAAACGAGTTTATATATGAATTATTACGTTTGCCGTTGTCAGAGCCTGCACCCTGTCTGCGACGCCATCTTAGATTTAGATATCAGGCCTTCTGTTGTTGAGTCTTGTCTAAGTTAATTGGATTATACCTAATTCTAATTTAATTAAAATATTAAAATCGATTATACATTCAGATTAGCACCTATTTTAGAATGGCAGATGCAACTTGTAAGTTAATAATTTTAATATTAATGAATATAAATTAATTTGTATTTTCTTTCAGTATCCGTAGTGGCCAATGGTGGCCACCGATATAAAAACGGCGCGATTTACGTTGGATCCTGGAATAACGAAGGCAATAGACAGGGTGAAGGACATTTAGTGTTTCCAGATGGGACGAGATACGACGGGTGCTTCGAGGATGGATTATTCAATGGTTTAGGAATATTAACGTTTGTTGACGGAGCTAGGTAAAATTACTTTAACTTTTCTTCCCTGCGACGCGACGTTAACCGAATGTCGGCATGTCGGCAATAATTAAGTGTTAATTAAATTTTCTATACAATATTTGTTGCAGGGGCTGAAATTTATTATTGGGAGTATTTTCATACCTGGATAAAACTTTTTAACATATTTTCTTAAAGGGGCTATATCAAGGGAAGGCGAGAAAGAAAGAGTGCTGTTAATTTCACGCATGATCCTTCGCTCGCTTCGCTTGCTCTGGGGCGCCATCAAACAAAATTAACCCAAATTAAAAAAATATATATAAGTCACTGACGGGAATCGAACCCGGGCCGCCGTATCACAAACACAGTGTCTGACCACTGCACTACCAGAAGACAAGACGTTGTTTGTACCACATCAGAGGCCCTCAGAGTTGCGCGCGCATCAAATTGTTTACAAGAATGTCTAATATTACACTTCACACATGTCCCTCCGCTCGCTACGTGGGAGCAACCAACAGAATTTATTTACACGTAATATTAAAAAAAAAACAAGCCGTCTGACGTGGTACGGGAAGCGTCTACTTACCAGAAGTACCAGACAATTGAAAGCAATTCACTGGACCGTAAAGACATGGGTAATTCTGGCGATTCGGCCAACGTCGCGTCGCATCGTGTGGACTCGGGAAGAAAAGTTGAAAACAGACCGCTGTCTGAAGACATAATTGGTAAAATTATAACATCTAATATTTTGACTGTTTGAAACTAATTTTTGAATGTATGAACGTGTTTTAAATTCTTAATATTTACTCTTCTGGGTGTTTCCAAATTAAACAATGTCATTATCGTATTGAAACCTTTATGTTATTTCTTAGATACGAAGGAGAGTTTTCTCATGGATGGTTTCATGGATATGGAGTATTTTGGCGAGCTGATGGAACGCGTCACGAAGGGGAGTTTAGAGGAGGAAAAATTTACGGCTTAGGTAATACTTAATATTTTATTATCGTAATAATTAGGTATGTACACCATTTCTTGGGCCGAAAACGGGAGTGATTTGAGACTCGATGAAATGGAAAAAGTGACACCATAAAAAGATATAGATCTATAGGATGTAACCTACGAGAGAACGAGATAGAAGACAGTTCCGATCACACATTTTGAGACGGGAAAATTGCGAGGGTACATCCACCCCACAGTTCCGTTAAGGATCTTAATTAAACCAATAGGATTGCACAAAAGGGACAGTTAATGGGCGGAGCTAGATAAGCGAGGGAAAATGCATGGCCCTACGCTCGCTTTGGGGGCGACCAACTAAAACTCACCCAAGGCATGCCCAAAATCAGTTTTAATCTAGCAGAAAAAGTTACTGGCTTTGTTTTTACATGCTTCAAATTTTATAAATTGCATTTAGCTCCACCCATTAATTTTATTGTCACTTTTGTGAATTCCTATTGGTTTAATTAAGACCCGTAACGGAACTGTGGGCTGGATATACTTTCCCGGGAAGCCTATGTTATTTTCAATAAAAAGATATAGATCTATAGGATGTAACCTACGAGAGAACGAGATAGAAGACCGTTCCGATCACACATTTTGAGGCGGGAAAATTGCGAGGGTACATCCACCCCACAGTTTCGTTAAGGGTCTTAATTAAACCAATAGGATTGCACAAAAGTGACTGTTAATGGGCGCAGCTAAATAAGCGAGGGAAAACGCATGGCCTTACGCTCACTTCGGGGGCGCAACCAACTAAAACTAACCCAAAACATGCCCCAAATCTGTTTTAATCCAGCAGAAAAAGTTGCTGGCTTTGTTTTTACATGTTTCAAATTTTATAAATTGCATCTAGCTCCACTTTTGTGGATTCCTATTGGACCCATAACGGAACTGTGGAGTGAATGTACTTTTCCGGGAAGCCTATGTCATTTTCAATAAAAATATATACATCTATAGGATGTAGCCTGCGAGAGAATGAGATAGAACACATTATATTTACAAATCCTAAACGGTTTAGCAATATAGTACAAATGCGGTGCTGTGAGGGGTGTTCTAAAGGTCAAGGAGAGTTTTAATACGCTTTTTTCAGTTTAAAGCACATACTTTGGTGATATGATTGTAAAAAAATGATAGTTTGCATTAGGAATCTTAGGTAGATAGAGTCAGGCGTAGTTTAAGTACGTTAAGTTAATTAAACCGTAATTTATGCCGAATGTATTAAAATTACTCATGCATGTCGGTTCAGTGAATTGCTTTTAGCGTTCAGAAACGGATGGTAATGCGAAGATACGATACAGGTAAGGTGATTAAAATGACGTCGTCGGGGAGATGTGCCGGTAAACCTTGGTATTTGTATATGAACGCCTTTCAACATTTGTCATACTCACCATAATTTTTTTGTAATTAAATTTTGCCATCGGGATTGCTTTTTTTTCATCTAGGAAACAGATAAACTCATTTACATTGATATTCATTTTTTGGGGAAAAGTTGATAAATACAAAACTCAAACTCAAACATAGCTTTATTGTTTAAAACAAAAAATGTTGTTAACAAAGGTGTAGAAAAAACACTAATTAATTGAAAAAAACAAAATAAATTAGAAAATCAAAACATCATGGGGCGGCTCGCCCCCCACCATGGCATCGCGGTGAATCCATGGGACATTAGTATTCCGGCAATTCCAGGAACGCAAACATCCCGGTACCCCAGAAATACTCGGTAAGTCGTCGAACCACACCCAAAATGATTCAACCTTAAACTAAAATCAAACACAGATAAAACTTAAACACTATTACACTAAAACAGTTATCATTCCAGAACAGATCATTGCAACAAAGTAAGGATTACACAAATAACAACAGAGTAAAATATATTGTTACGTTTTTCCCGTGGGTTCTTAACAGAAGCACAACTTTGCTATTTTCAACTAATACTCTCTTTATTCACTACCACTGTATACAATTTAACTCACTAAACTAGTCTTATAACTTTACCACTAATATCTATTCAACACTCAATGATTAACTGAACTGAACTAACTATCCGACTTAGGTCTGCTTATATATAATCTCAAATCTATCACGGATATTCGGGAAGTATTCCAAGACCACTCTATATGATCTCGACGAGGCCATCGAGATAATTCCAGCTATCCCGTAACTTCGCGGCGGGCCGGTCGATGATTCATACAGACAGAGAAGCGAGGGGCACGGCGGGGCGGCTAGTTCTATAGGGTAGCACAAAAACGTTCGGATGGTTGTTAGTCGTGACATTGCCTCCCTCTTAAACCTGATCGTCCCGATCAGATACTGCATGTCCGTGGTATGCTTTCAGTCTGTCGAGGTGAACAACTTTCAGTTTGCTTCTAGGACTACGCTGAATTCTATACACAACGTCATTAATTCTTTTGATGACTGTATAGGGTCCTTCCCATTCTGGCGTTATCTTGGGAGATCTTCCTTTCTTCCTTTGCGGATTATATAACCAGACTTTATCGTTCATCTGAAATCCCATAGAATTAGCTTTGAGATCATATCGTGTCTTCATTCGATCACTGGCTTTCTCCGTGTTTTCTCTGACTAATTCATGGATGTATAGTAACTTTTCCTTAAGGGAGTCCGCGTAGTCTTGAATTTCCATATCCTGGTTGTCTGGCGTTCCGAATAATAGGTCGCAGGGTAAGCGGAGTTCTCTTCCAAATAAAACCATGGCTGGTGTTAGTCCTGTCGTGTCATGGACTGCTGATCGATAGGCCATTAAAAATAGTGGTATGTGTTGGTCCCAATCCTTCTGATGTTCATCTACGACCTTTGACAAATGTTCTTCAATGGTCTTGTTAAACCTTTCAACCATGCCGTCTGATTGTGGATGTAAGGCGGTAGTCCGTGTTTTATGGATGTTGAGTAAATCACAGACTTTCTGGAAAACCTTGGATTCGAAGTTGCGTCCTTGATCTGAGTGCAGCTCTAACGGAACACCAAATCTGCTGAATAGGTTATTCACAAGGACCTCTGCTATGGTAACAGCTTCTTGATTGGGGATTGCAAAGACTTCAGGCCATTTACTGAAGTAGTCAATTGCCACTAAAATGTACTTGTTACCATTATTTGTTTCTGGAAAAGGGCCAGCTACGTCAATGGCGATACGTTCAAACGGTAGGCCCACATTATACTGTTTCATTTTGCCCCTAGATCTTGGTTTGGGTCCTTGGCTTGCGGCACAAGTTGAGCACTGCCGACACCACGATTTCACATCTTGGCAGTAGTTGACCCAGTAAAATCTGTCGCGAATCTTGTCAATCGTTTTGTCCACTCCGAGATGAGCACCAGACTTTCCATTATGAACTTCTTCCAGAACTTCCGATATCTTCCTCCTTGGTACCACTAACTGTGTCTTCACTACTTTTCCATCGGCGCTTTCCCAGGCTCGTTTAAGAAGTCCATTTTCCACCACCAGGGAGTCCCACTGAGCCCACAGAGTTTTAAAAGCAAGTCCTTTAGTTGATATCTCGCTCCAGCTTGGTCTTGGTTGATGTTCTTCTTTGGCTCTTAGCAATAGTGCTATTTCACTATCTTCAAGCTGATCCTTTTTAAGTTGCTCGGTGGTCCACTGCTGATCAACCTCAAATTTCGTTAGCCTAACAGGAGTAATTCCTTCTCGTTGATCTACTCTTTGGCAATGCTTACAGTTATCCGCGCATGGTCTTCTGGATAAAGCATCTGCATTATTATGCAATCTCCCTGCTCTGTGCTTAACCTTAAAGTTATATTGTTGTAACTTTTCAAGCCACCTGGCTACCTGTCCCTCAGGTTGTTTCATATCCAAAAGCCATTTAAGTGCTGCATGATCAGTCCTTATCAGAAATTCTTGCCCATATAGATATTGATGGAAATGCTCAACAGACCGTACTATTGCCAAAAGCTCTTTTCGGGTTACACAGTAGTTACGTTCAGGTTTCGAAAGTGTTCGACTATAGTATTCGATAACCCGTTCTTCTCCTGCTTGTACTTGAGATAAAACTGCTCCGATGCCGGTGTTGCTGGCGTCTGTGTCCAATACAAATTTACCCTTTTGTTCCGGATATCCCAATATTGGACTAGAACATAGAGCCGCTTTTAATTTCCTGAACGCAGAATCACAGTTATGATCCCAGTTATAATTTGCTCGTTCTTCAGTGAGCTTATGTAAAGGTGCAGCTATATTTGTAAATCCTTCGACAAATCTTCTATAATAAGTACATAAACCTAGGAAACTCCGCAGTTCGTGTTTGTCGCGAGGACGAGGCCAGTCTTTGATTGCTGTTATCTTTCGTTGATTAGTTTGAATTCCCTCTGATGACACGACGTGTCCGAGAAATTCAACTTTTTGTTGGAAGAGAAAACATTTCTTTGGATTCAGTAAGAGCTGAGCATTCTTGATCCTAGTAAAAACTTCATGCAGGTTTTGTAGGTGCTCTTCGAAAGTTTCACCCATTACCATTATATCATCAAGATAGACCAGGCATGTCTTCCAAGTGAGGCCTCGTAGAACAACTTCCATAAGACGCTCAAAAGTAGCGGGGGCATTGCATAGTCCGAAGGGCATAACTTTAAACTGATATAAACCACTTCCGGTAGAGAAGGCAGTCTTCTCCTTATCCTGTTCGTCAATGCCTACTTGCCAGTATCCGCTCTTTAGATCGAGTGTTGAGAACCAATGAGAACCTGCTAGTGTCGTCAACGTGTCGTCAATTCTGGGAAGTGGATAGCTGTCCTTCTTAGTGACGTCATTGAGCCTTCTATAGTCCACGCAGAATCTGGTAGTCCCATCCTTCTTGGTGACTAAGACAACAGGAGATGACCATGGACTTGATGACTCTTCAATAATTCCATCTTCAAGCATTTTATCCACTAATGTGGTAACCTCTTGCTGCTTCGCCACTGGTAACCTCCGAGGATGCTGCCGTATGGGGTGAGCACTCCCAGTGTCGATTTTATGTTTTATGATGTTCGTTCTTCCAGTCATGCCATTTTTCTTTTCAAAGGCTGTACTCTGCTCTTTGATAAATTGTGTAGCTCTCTTCAGTTCTTCGGAAGACAGATGTTGCCACGACTTCTGGAAATGTTCTAGGACTTCCTTAGGTGATGTTGAGGGTATTACTTCTGACTGCGTTTCGCAACTGGTTACCCACTGCACCGGCTCGCAAGTGGCTATTACATCTCCTTTATTGATTTTGATGGAATTGGATGAAATATTTGCTATCCTTATCGGTATTTGCCGTCGGTTTTGACTAGTGCTTTGCCTACGAGGTGTTTGCAAGGCAAATCGTGGTGTTGGATAAGTCCGATGCAGCCTCCAAAATCCTTCTCCAATTTCCCAAAAATTATCTGCTCGGTATTTCCGCTTATTCTGACAGTACATCCCGCCACTACTTTAGTCGATGTGCCATCGTCTGTTTTGTTAAGGATGAACTCTTCGGTGCCAAACTTCAGAAGATTAAGCTTGTTGTCAAAAGAGAATCCATGTTGACCGATGAGATCCATCCCCAAAATAAATTCGTCCTCGATGTCGGCGACTAACACTGTGTGGTGCAGTTTAATTCGTCCCAGTTGAAGTTCGATATCCATTTCCCCAAGTACTTCAGCTGTCTCACCGGTAACTGTACGCAAAACTACATTCTTTGATATGGGTAGAACTTCTACTCTATTCACTCTGTTGGACCTTATCAAAGATACCGCCGCACCAGTGTCAACAGTAATTGTTATGGCTCTTTCGTTGATCTTTCCTGTAATTGTTAGACTGTCGGCAGCTTTTCCTAGGCTTTTTATGGAGACGATCCTGGGGGCTTTATCTTCTTTAGCCAACACCCGCCCCGCAATGTTGACTAATTGAAGTTTTCCTGATTTGACTTGGGGGCCCTAGCGTCTCTGGACGGAGATCTAGACCGTAGTTGTACTCGGCAGTCTCTTTTGAAATGTCCAGTCCTGCCACATCTATAGCACTGATTTGATGTATTTCGGTTACGTGGCCTATCTTCCCTTGGCTCCCGGAATCTCGCCGTGGCCTGAAGAACTTCCGTTAATTTCTTCAAAATTTCACCCATTTCATTTAATTCACAGCTGTTTGTCGGCTCTTCTTCCTGGATGGATACGACCCTGATTTTTGGCTTGGAGATGTTACAGGCCGCCTCGATTTCTAGGGCTCGACCCAAAGCTTCGCTGCTATTATCAAATTTGGCTAGGCGTAGCATTTTCTGAGTTTCTGGATCTCTAATACCATCCACAAAATATTGGGCAGCAAGTTCCTCTTGAAATTCCTCTGTCGCTCCGGGGTAGGCCAATTGAATGAGACGTCTAATGTCTGCCTCAAACTCTTGCAGGTTTTCACCAGGCTTCTGATGTCGGGACTTAACTTGTGCCTGATACAGTTGTCTTCTATGTTGGTCGCCAAATCGTCTCTCCAGGACAGCTACGAGTATGTCATATTTCCCTTGTTGGCTGATGGGAATGGTCTGTAGTAGTTCTAGGGCAGACCCACGAAGCGCTACCACTAATGATGTAGCCATTTCTTCATTATTCCAACCGTTGGCAACAGCAGCGGCTTCAAATTGTCTTTTGTACATTGTCCAAGATGTTTGACCGTCATACGTTGGAGGTTTGATGTTATGCCCTGTGGCGAATACCCTCTCGGTGGGTCCTTGATGTTTTAGTCTGGTAACTTCTGCTTGTAGATTCCTCATTTCTTGCTGTACGTTTCCTACTTCTTTTTGTACACTCCCAACTTCTTTTTGTACATGTCCAACTTCTTTTTGTACATTTCCAACTTCTTTTTGTATATTACCTACTTCTTTTTCAAATTTCTCATTTTGCCCGTCCAATATCTTCTGTAATTTTCCTTGCTCGCCTACAATTACATCCAGCATCCATTTCTGAAGCTGGTCCTGTTCTGCTTGCCTTTTATCTTCTTGGTCTTGTAAAATTTTCTGAAGCCGGTCCTGTTCTGCTTGCCTTCTACGTTCATCGTCCTCCCGTTCAGCTTGCCTTTTGTCTTCTTGATCTTGTAAAATTTTCTGAAGCCGGTCGTCCTGTTCTTTTTGCCTCTTGTCTTCCTGGTCTTGTAAAATTGTCTGAAGCCGGTCCTGTTCTGCTTGCCTTCTACGTTCATCGTCCTCCCGTTCAGCTTGCCTTTTGTCTTCCTGGTCTTGTAAAATTTTCTGAAGCCGGTCCTGTTCTGCTTGCCTTTTGTCTTCTTGATCTTGAAAAATTTTCTGAAGCCGCTCCTATTCTATCTGCTTTTTACGTTCTTCCTCTTCCCGATCAGCGTTTAAATTATCCATAAAATCGGCCAACATTTTATTTATTTGCTCCATTTCCGCCGTTTGTTGCCTTGTATTGACCATAGAATGTTATAAAATTTTACCAGAATCCACCAATCAAACGGTCTCGTTGACGTACTTGTACTTCTTTCCTCGAAAAATACTTCGCAAGTCCGGTCCCTTCACAATCCCACTTCTGACACCAAATGTTACGTTTTTCCCGTGGGTTCTTAACAGAAGCACAACTTTGCTATTTTCAACTAATACTCTCTTTATTCACTACCACTGTATACAATTTAACTCACTAAACTAGTCTTATAACTTTACCACTAATATCTATTCAACACTCAATGATTAACTGAACTGAACTAACTATCCGACTTAGGTCTGCTTATATATAATCTCAAATCTATCACGAATATTCGGGAAGTATTCCAAGGCCACTCTATATGATCTCGACGAGGCCATCGAGATAATTCCAGCTATCCCGTAACTTCGCGGCGGGCCGGTCGATGATTCATACAGACAGAGAAGCGAGGGGCACGGCGGGGCGGCTAGTTCTATAGGGTAGCACAAAAACGTTCGGATGGTTGTTAGTCGTGACAATATAAAAAAACACAGATCAAAAGATTTTCTCTATTATTTGTCAAACTTAAACTAAGACTAACCTAATTAATTTGATGTCAAGTGTCAAAGTCAATATAAAAAAAAAGTAAGTAAAAATTTTCTGAGAAGTATTCCTCAATGGTATAAAATGCCTTGTGAAGCAACATTTTTTATGACTTCCTTTCGAAAGAGTTTATATGTTACAATCTTTTTTAGTGACTGGGGGAGATGGTTAAATATTTTTTTACTTCGATAAAAAATTTAATTTTGTGTTAAACTATGGTAAATATATATTCAGAGATGACCTGGTATTATTTAAGTTAATAGAGTGAATCATAGAAGAAATACTTCCTATACATTAAGCAAGCTGTTTCAAGAATAAAAATTGAAGAGAGGGTCAATATCTTTTCCTTTATAAAATATGGCCTACAAGAAGCCCTTAACTTAAGCCCACACAGATATCGTAATGCTCTTTTTTGCAACACAAACACAGAGTTAAATAAAGAAAATGATGAATTCCCCCAGAAGCAGACTCCATAAGTCAGGTGAGAATCAATTAAGGCAAAGTAAACATTTTTAGCAATAGTTTTATTTAGCTCGCTCTTAACTGTTCCAATGGAAAAACAGCCTGAAGCAAATTTGGAACACAGCTGCTCTTGATTATTAAACTTTAGTTTATCGTCAATAAACAATCCTAAAAATGTATTACAATTTGTTACATCAACATGCTGTGAACCCAAACAAACATCTTTCAAGTCACAGCTAAAATTTAAAATATGTGTCTTTGAGACATTAAAAGACAAATTGTTACAATCACACCATTCTTTAACACTTGCTAAATCCTGGTTTATCGCACTGCTGAGAGCGTGTGAGTCCCTGCCACTCCAAAGAAGTGTAGTGTCATCCGCAAATGATGTGCATTTCCCTCGCTTCAGCAGTAATGGTAGATCATTTATGTATACCAGGAATAAAAGAGGACCAAGTACAGAACCCTGTGGCACACCCTCAATAATACTTAACTCTCCTGAATCACAACCAGCAAGACGCACACTTTGATACCTGTTAGATAAAAAGGATCTGATCCATTTTAGTATATAGCCTCAAAAACCATAAAATTCTAGTTTTTGGAGTAGGATTTCATGTGACACACAATCGAAGGCTTTTGCCAAATCACAAAACACCACTGCAGCCTGGTCACCATCATTGAGCTCCAGATAGAGTTTTTCAAGCAAGTA
This sequence comes from Pissodes strobi, assembly GCA_016904865.1. Taxonomy (NCBI): domain Eukaryota; kingdom Metazoa; phylum Arthropoda; class Insecta; order Coleoptera; family Curculionidae; genus Pissodes; species Pissodes strobi. The sequence continues at coordinate 146,642 of MU183272.1, read as the reverse complement.
GAAAATGGCATCATTTGTGTTTTTGGCTAACTGAAAACCAAACTGAGATTCATTTAAAACCCCCTTTGCCTCTAAGAATCCAACCATTCTATTTTTGAGTAATTTTTCTGTAATTTTAGATAAGGATGGTAGTAATGATATTGGCCTGTAATTGGCCTCAATATCTTCCCTCTGCTTAAAAATGGGAATCACAACAGCTTTCTTTAGCAAATCAGGAAAATCACCAAGCAAAAATGAAGTATTAATGCAGTCAGCCAATGTAGTGAGAGCACACCTAGGCAAATTCATAAAAATCTTAATGGAAATGCCATCCCACCCTGAAGAATTTTTCTTTTTAATTTCTGAAAATAGTTTCGTGATTTCATCAGCTGTTACAGGAATAAAATAAAAAGAGTCACCAGAGACACCTTGCATGAGAGACAATGGGTTTGTAGAGGTTCTTGGTATATTTTTGACAATTTGAGAGTAATAAGAATTAGGTTTGTTGGCATTCAGTGAGGAAGAATTATTATTTGATTTTTGTTTGCCACATAGAGAATTTACAATTTTCCATGTTTCCTTTTGCTTGTTACTTGCTGAATCCAAAATCTGATTAAAATAATTATTCTTAGCTAACTTTAAAGTTTTACGATATATTTGTCTGTATTTATTAAAGTAATTCATACAAAATATCTATTAAAAATTTGCGTAATGTGTGTAGGCATCTCATATTTTTAGAAGAGACTTTTTAGCCTCTAGTTATCCAGGGTTTTCTATTTTTTGATCTTATATATACAATGGGGAAAGTACTGTTGAATATTTCAATTAATTTGTGGTAAAGAGTCAATAAAGAATTATTATTTATGGATGGTTCTTCCCAATTCGTTACTAGACAGGCCTGTTTAAATGCCCTAAAGTTTTTCTTTGAATAAATACGACCCCGTCTTTTTACGGATTTAGTTTTCATTTTTGGAAGATCAAAAACGCAAAATACAGCCTCATGATCCGACAAACCAGGATTCAACACTGAGCAGGATACGCCATCATTAAAATTGGAACACACCTAATCAAGGATAGAGGCGGTGTTTTGTGTGACCCGTGTAAAATTATTCACATGCATTTTGAGACCATTAGCAGACAACAGATGCTTAATTGAAGAAAAGACATACAAATATGAGGCCCAAACACCAAAAGTTATAATTTTCATCTATTTCTCAAAGTTTAATGAAGACAAACTTCACTTCTTCACCGACGAGCATTCCGCCATGTCAGGCAATTATTACCCGCCTAATTTCGTAGGGTCATTTAGGGACAGCTTGAGCTATTCCCATTATCATTTCTGAATGGAAATATATGACGTCATAAGTTTTACCCGTTCGGATTCTGAACGAATTTGGTGAGACCCAAGTATCACCTTTCCCTCGGGGTGGGCATTTCTGAACACGCTCCTGGAGTGCGTTCAGAAGCGGATGATAATGCGTCATCGGGTAGATGTGCCGGTAAACCTTGGTATTTATATATGAACGCCTTTCTTCCATTACGGGATTGCCTTTTCATCTAGGAGACAGGTAAATTTATTAAAAGTTATCAAAAGTCATAATTTTCATTTATTTCTCAAAGTTTAATAACAAGACATACGACATACGACACACTTCCTCTCCAACGCGTATTCCGCATATGTTAGGCAATTATTACCCGCCTAATTTAGTAGGGTCATTTAGGAACAGCTTGAGCTATTCCCATGATCATTTCTGAATGGAAATGTATGACGTCATAAGTTTTACCCGTTCGGATTCTGAACGAATTTGGGGAGACCCAAGTATTACCTTTCCCCCGGTCTGAACACTCTTCTGGTGGTGCAGTGATCAGGCCTTCTGCTTGCCATTCGCACGGCCTTGGTTCAATTCCCTCGTTGGCAATACATATATTTCTATATTTTACAGTTTTTAATATCGCTTTGCTGAAGTTTTCACGTCTGTCATGCGTTTTTAAGCACACACCTTTTCTTTTTAGGGTTAACCACCTTTAGCGATAATACAAACGGCTTTCCCAGAAATGAAGGATTCTTTCAAGAATGCCAGTTGAAAAAAAGAAAACCATGTCCAGATATTATCCAGAAAGCACAGAAACTGGCCTTTGTAGCCAGGAATCAATTTTTGGAAACGTGAAGTCATAATATTGTATTATAAAATTTAAATATAAAATTTTACAGAATAAGAAATACTAATATTAATTCCTACAAAGTTCCCACGTTGGTTTATTATAAAAAGTAAGTTACATAATTTAGGTAACACGCTGTCGTCATGATGACGTCATTTCAAGTTGATTGCCAGTATTCGCAGAAGTGCCGTCATATGACTGGTTGCCAATAGGGTGACAATGTGTAAATGTTACAGGCAGCAGTGGGAAAATTGAATTAAGAGAAAAAATCATTTGTTACAACCAAGAATACTCGGGTAAGTTTTGTTCTTTTATTTGTATTGGCAGTGATACACATTGTATTTTTAGAGACTGTGCCTAACATTACGTGCACAACATATGATATTAATTAATTGCGTGAATTTTCTATATTTTACCTAAAAAATGCTTTGCAATACTTGCTTACTTTACCCCTAGGGTGGTTAAATTAGTACGGATGTTAGCGGCACCAACCTTGCATTTCATTTGGCTGGGATGCGCTTTTGCACGTATGTAGTACTAGTCCATAGGTAACTGTAAAGACTTAAGCAAGGGGTGCTATTTTATGTCCCCTTGAGTTTACAGTTGCGTCTGGTTCGTTATCCGAGGCCTTAATAATAGACAGGAGTTACTTAACTCTATATATTGATCATATCAGGAACAGTGTTACAATAATGATATATATGATATTAATGATCAATGATGATACGCAGTTACATTACGTTACCAAATATAAACTCTAATCAGGTCAGCGTGTAATGCTATGGTGTGCAATATTATGCAGTTTATAAACGGTGTTATAATAGTATTTAATAGTTACAAAATATCCTGTCGATATACTTATACCGTTACATAACTTTTAAGAAGTGTTACCACGACGGTGCCCTCCGCCAAGTGCTGGAGGTGACGGTTGCCTACCTCCCAGGCTGAAAAGAGCGCTTTTGCTCTGTACAGGCCTGTACCTTTAAAACCGCGCTTTTGACTCCAATTTCCGAGGACAGATTTGGATTCCTCACACTCAAAAACATGTCTCTAGATACTTTTCACTCGAAAACTCACACCGATACCCTTATAATAGGCTTACAAATGCGTAATTTTTTTTAACAAACGAGTACGTCGCTGTCGTCGTGGTAGGTGAGGGTGTGGGTGGGGGTGGAGGCGCGGATACAGTATTAGCGACTAGGTCGCGCCGGTCTAAAATCGTTCCCGATGACGAAATACTGCGTGCGACGCCTCCTTCTCTCTCTTACGACTCCAACGCCATCTAGTATATGTGGCGTTGACTCGAGCGATTGTATTCGCGCTATGTCTTCGTGATGCAATCAATTTGCAGCCTGAGCCATCGTGCTCTAGAGGTTTAGATGGTTTGGTCTCAATTATGTGGCTATCGGCGGCGACCGGCGCGCGGCGGTTCGGGTTCACACCCTGTTGCTTTTTTTATTTTTTTTTACGGTTAAGTTTCTAAACAGTTTTTTTTCTTGATGTTGGATATGTCTTGGGTTACGTTTGGGTTAACCCCTGGTTAGTTACCTTTTCTTGAGCCCCCGTAGCGAGCGGTAACGAGTGGAGGGCCATGCGAAAAGTGAAATATTACTTATTGTAATACGTGCCCGTACTTTGGATGCACTTATTACGAAATATACAGCTTGCATGTGTTTCCTCGAATATATAACACAATCGTGTCGGGAACGCTTTTAGACCGGCGCGGCCTAGCCACGAGTGGATAAAGTTACATACAATGCACAATAAACATATATTTAATATTTTGCTTTAGCAAATGATTATTTGGTAATATCGCAAAGTAAAAACTTTATCATTTTAGTAACTGCAGCCTTTTGTTTGACTAGAGTATTTGACAGCAACATTATTTGTTAACCGAATAACAAAAATAAATTAATTAAGTTTTTACTAAAACTGGTATAGTAACCAAATGAATCAGAGCATGAAATAACCTTAAATATTAAAATCATTAGTTGCACACACATTTGCAAAGTTCGTAGCACTTCACATTGTTCTGTTTGCAGCTGCAGTTTCCAGCACATGCTACCTTACACTTGCACCGAACGAGAGCTTTGCATGACTTCTAATGGTGTCTAGTGTTCGCCATTTTGAATCACAACCATCCGGCACTTTATCCCATCTTCAGTCCGCAGGCGAAATAGAGTCTGAATTGGTTGCGTTAATTGACTCCATACTTGAGCCTGGTAAGAAACTTGCTGCATGTGTAGATTCAGAGCATCCATGTGGGTGGGGTCGCTTCCAAGTCACCGACGCCCTTAAGACAGACAGAAGATAAGAGATTGTATTAGTAGAATTAATATGTGAAAGACAATAATGCAGCCTCTTACGGACTGTACATGGTAATGACGAGCTTGTCCAAACGTTTTTTTGGATTTCTGCAATCGTCCTTCACTGAGGTGTTGGAAACAGAGGCGGATCCAGGATCCAGGGGGCGATTTAGAGTAAAGGGACAAAACGCACTAAGAAAAATAATAGCAAAATCAAGCAACGCAATTATTATATTAAACATTTAGTGGGGGGGGGGGGGGGGCGAAACCCCTTTCGCCCCTAGTATTAGCCCTGCTCTAAATCCGCGACTGGTTGGAAATGAAGCGCTCCGTGAAACGATTGAACGTTGTCACGGCCGGTGAAGGTAAACTAGGAATGGTCTTCTAAGACGTGGATGGTCCTGAAAACATGCATTAAATTAGGTCGTTAGTAAGCAAAAGTAGTTAAATTTTACTTTCAAAAAATTATCTCTCACCTAAGGATTCGGATATTTCATGAATTGCAGTAAAGGCTACTAGGATGATGTATCTAGAGCTCAGGCAAATCGGGCAGTTGAGGAAAGCAGGCACACGCTAGAGCCAAGAGCTGTAATGTCTGCCTCACTAGCTCTTATCAAAACTCTTTTCTGATCCTGACAAAAATCCGCGAGTCCGATTTCTCATGATTACAAGAAGCCAATAATGTTGCATTGACACCGACACGACCTGTATTCTCTGTTCTAGCGGTCTCCTTATTCGTATCGAACGTGCGAGATCGCAAATTTTATAGCGCGACTGTAATGTAAATGTGCAAGCTTTTCATATTTTGGGGTAGTTTTGGTCAGTTTCTGTTCGTTGGGCCCGCGTAGCGAGCGAAGCGCCATGCATGAAGTGTTTAAATAATTGAAGATAAAACGTAACGGGGTATTCTAGCTATCATTTATATTATAATCGCCTTATGCCAAGGTGCGATCCATTACGCTCGATATGTATATGCGTCCAGGCTTCTCTGTACAGCTGTCTCGTAGTCATGAAATCCTCCCATCTGTAATTCTTGATCGTCCTTAGCAGTTTCGTTCCAGCGTGAGTAGCTTCTCTATGTTGGTCTTTGCTGCAGAGCTCCAAACCGGCGCGGCGTCCATGGCTATTGGTCTGACGTAGGTGTTGTAGAGTCTGATCTTGTTGTCCTTGTCCAGTCTGCCTCATGATGTAGAAGTATATTGCGCTCGCTGCTAATCCTGTTCTTTTCATGGTGATCTGCAAGTGGTTCTTGAACGTCAGCTTCGCGTCCAATGTGACTCCTAGGTACTTGAGGGTGTTCTTGTCCTCTATCCGTGTCCCGTTGATCAGGATATGTGTCCTTTCTCTCCTGTGTTTTTAATTGAAGTTGATCAGTTGGGTCTTCTCCTCGCTGATCCTCAGCTTCCACTTCTTGAAGTATTCCGCTATCTGCCTGACATGCTGCTTAGCTGCTATCGGCTGGGTTGATGATGTATATCCGCGAAGAGTGCTATTTGGTTATTCTGCTTCCTTGGTACACAAGATTCTTTGTGCGTTGGTACGTCAACACCGTCGGCGACATCACGCTTCCTTGAGGAAGTCGCTGCCTTATTGTCTGTGTCCTTGATTATGTCCCGTTGATCAGCGTTATTGTCGTCTTGTTCTTTAGGTAGCTTATCGTGATTCTCGGGATGGCCAGTGTTATCCTTGCTTCGTGCATCTTGGTGACCAGGTCCAAAAGTGCCGCTGTCGTGGTCTTCCTGGTGTTATTTGTTGTCGTTAAATGGTCCACTATTCTCACAAGCTGCAAGGCTGTTGCTTTCCCTAGCTGAAATCCAAATTGCTCTGGTATGATGGTTCCTAGTGTTTGGAGCTCAGCGTCGATCCTTTTGTTGAGCACTCTTTCAAAGACATTTCCAAGGGCGGGTAGCAGGGAAATGGATCGGTACGATGAGGTTTGGCTCCTGTCCGTTCTTGGTTTGGCGATTACAATGATCCTGGCAATTTTCCATGTCTTAGGAAAGTAGTGCAGTCTGATCGAAACATTCATGATGTATGTTAGCCGGAGAAGGGCTTTGTTTGGCAGGAACTTGGCCACCTTCATGACCACTTCGTCCGGCGTTTTGTACGGTCTGGCTCTGCTTATGATCCTCCAGAGCTCTTTGGGGCTCGTGATTATTCTTCCTGTGTCCTGCAGTCGCAGCGCTGTGATCTCGTCCGTTGTCTTGTTCTTGTTGTCCTGTCATCTGATAGATTCTCCGTCAGGCTGCTGATATTGGCGAAGTATTCCATACATGCCTCCGTCTTTTCTGTCTTGTCCTTGATGATGTGTTCTACGCCGTCTCTCGTCACTTTGATCGGCGGGACTGTCCAGAGGCTGTTCCTGTTCTTTATTTTCTTGATGTGTTTCCAGATGTTATTCTCTCAACTTGCGGCTGTGATTCTGTTGATCCAGGCATCGTTCTTATTTGAATCCAGTATGGCTCGGGTAAGTTCGCACTCTTCCAGGTAAGCTGCTCTTTCATCAGGGTCACGTGTATTCTGATATGTCCTGCGTAGTTGGTTCCGTCTCGCGATCTGTTCCTGAATATGTAGGGGCGGCTTGTCCTGTGTCACGGATCCTAAACTAATGGAGCTGAAGGTCAGGTGTTACAATTTTTACGGCGCTTTTTCAGTTTAAAGCACCACATACTTGGGAGATACGACTGTAAAAAAAATGATGGTTTGCCTTAACAAATCTTATGTATATAGAGTCAAGGTTAGTTTAAGTTAATTAAACAGTAATTAATGCTGAATGGATCAGAATTACCCATGTCTTTACGATCCAGTGAATTGTTTGCAGTGGTCAGACCTTCTGCTTGTGATCCGGGTTCGATTTTCGATGATGGCAAGACATTTTTTTAAAAAATTATACAGTTTTTAATATCACTCTACTGAAATTTTCACTTCTGTTGTGCGGTTTTAAGTACACACCTTTTTTCTTAATGATAATCCCTCTATGTTATGTATACAACCAAATTTGCATTTTAGTTTTTGATCTGATTCAGAGATACGAGAAAAGCTTTTGGTGTAATTATATATTCTTTTATGGCAGCGAGGCACTCGCCTCATTCCTTTAATAAATAAATCCTTTGTGATCATAAATTAATTTGAACTATTTATGTGCATGGAAGTAATAGCGAATACCATTGGTAAAAAAAGTGTGGCACTAGTGTGGCACTGAAGCTCGTCCAGTGTACAAAAAATATTGCACCAGTTCGTTGCCAATGGGGTATAGGATTTGACGGTTTGACCTTGAGCTCAAAACTCTTCGTCACTATCACTACTTGAAGACAATACGGAATTTAAGATAAAAAACTATTTTCCGCCATTTTCAACAAATCTGTTATTTTTTGTCGGATTTCGTTCTTTTTTCCTTTGACAACATCGGGAACATCGGTGCCTCTGCCTTACGACCTCCAAGGTCTCGTGTGGAACTGATTGCGCTCGGAGCAATAAAAGTCGCGCCAATTTCCTAATGGTAAACAAATACTTGCCCTGCTCTGGGCAATTATACACACATTTTGCAGTCGTGCCGAACCAGTTTTACCAATGGTATTCGCTATAACTTTGCAATGGTTCTAATATCTTAAATTTATACGATGTTCCAGCTAAATATTGTGAACTACTTAAAAGCATTAATTAAATATCACCCTGTCGTAAGTTTGAACTTGAACTTGACAAATGTTATATAAACATTCACTGTTAATTATAAACAACTTGAGCGGTCGACGGGAGCGATTTTAATCCTTAATGATGCAGCCATCAGCATTTTGTAACATATAAATACGCAAGCAAACGCCAAGTTCATCAGGCTTTCGGGTGTCTCAATTCCGCTCATTCTAGTTGCGGTACAGCACACAGGTGCGTACACTTCTAGGTGTTCTAGCCCACAACATCCATATCTTAGAACAGCTATGCACAGGCATAGGGCGATCAGGTCCTTACCTAACCTGGATGGACGTATACACAGGTATACGGCATTTAGGGGCTACTAAAAGTATAGAGAGTCGAATTTACGAGTGAAGTATCAGAATTTCCAATAAAAAGGGATAGCTTTTGGGGAGTTTTAAAAAGTAGTGAAAGTGCCTTAACAATCTGTGATAAACTTAAACCAGAAAGACTTACCTTATAAATATCAGAAAACGAATACATAAATAAAAGACAACTCCGCTCACATAAACTTTATTAATAAAAGTGACGTCGTTTCCTAGAAAAACTCTAAAATAGCCCGTCTCTCGATTTAATATTAATTGAGCGTCGTGACACTCATAATTCATATACGTCACATCTATAAGCAAGCGTCCAAGCAATTTAGTGTTAATTGGGCCTAATGCCGCCATCTTAATGAATCTACGTCACAACAACAGTAATAAATTAAATTAAACAACAAAATCAAGTAAACCATTAAGTAATTAAACATTTAATAAACGCATGTTAGGTTAGTTTAGCTATTGCATAAAATCTATACATATAATAAGCACATATTTCGTTTGAATCACGCGCCGAGGTACGGCCAAGTGCTGCCATCTACGGGCGGTCGGCGTCACCAAAGAACGAGTACGGCCACTTGTTGAATCTACGGACGGTCGCCGAAGCATTATAAGGTCCTTTACACAAATAGTGCACTATATAAAAATCGGCCTCTCCTATTGAACGATCAGCATGGCCCTCCGCTCGCTTCGGGGGCTCAAGAAAAGGAAACTAACCAGGTGCTAACCCAAACTAACCCAAGGTATTCCCAAAATAAAGAAAAAAACTGTTTAGAAACATGATCTTAAAAAATAAAAAAATTAACGGGGTTTGAACCTACCCAGGTGAGACCCACCTATGTAAACCTCTACACCACGAGAGCTATTGACAGGAATTGATTGCATCACGAAGATATATTGTAATACGAGATGGATCGACCAATAGGAGAGGTCGATTTTTACATAGTGCACTATTTGTGTAAAGGATCTTAAAATGCGTCGCCGAAGTACGATTTGCGTCACGGAAGACAGAGGCGCCATCTAGGGGTCTATGTCCATAGCTGGAACAAACAAAGACAGTTTACTACGTTACTATAACCAGATTTGTATAGGAGGAACTAAAGGAAACCATGGAGCAAGCAGGAGAAACTACTGAAGAGGACGAAGATAGGAAAAATATAATTATATGGAACAAGTACTCAAGTAAACGAAGAAACTAAGCAACTAAAACAAAACACAAAAACTAGAAGAGACTCGAAGCTTTAAAATGTAAATAGTGTAAATAATATAAAAAGTGCTCATAGAAAATGATATATAATATACAAGGCACTTAGGAGGTTAAAATATAAGTAAGGAAAATATATAGTGAAACATAGAAAATATGTAGTGAAACATAGCGTACTATTAGCCCGAGTGTTAATAAGACAAGTATATAGATAAACACACTTAGGAAGCTAATAAACTATATAGAAAAATAAACATATTATAGAACCGTTGTTTGAATATTACTCAAACAACGATAGAACATAGGATTTATGAAGATAAATGAATCTAGAACAAGTCGTGTTAAGTGAATATTATTGAGTAATTAGTAAACTATGTATGTAAAATAAATAGGTGAAGGTGAAGATATTCATAGTAAAGCAAAAGTAATGGACCAGCAGAAAAAACTGAGTTGCCATTGAAACTGTGAATCAAGGGTATATACAGGAGGAATAAATGTGTATACGAGGAAGTATTATAAAGTAAAGTGTTCTCCGGCCTAAATAAGACTACAACGACGGATTATTTAAAAGAGAACGTCACAGCAAAACATTTAAGCATTGGAAAGTTGAGCATATAGGGACTGAAGTAGCTACGCTGACGTACAAGGAAGCCGAAGCAAATATTTTGGTACCAGAAAAGCTCAAGGGCAATGTTTCCAGGTGAAATGTTATATAAGCAAGAAATGTTTATGTAAAGTGAGAAGAAATATTGTCAAATATAATAATTCATAAAGCTATTAACTAATTATCACCCTGTCCCAAGTTTGAACTTGAACTTGGGAATTACTTAATAAACCTTGAAAGCAAACTATAAACAACGCGAGCAGTCAACGGGAGCGATTATGAACCTTAAGCATGCAATGATCAGCAATTTCTCTAATATAAATACACTGGCAAACCTTCAGTTCGTCAGACTTTTGGTCTCACCTAAAACCAGCTCCAGGGTTAGTCACATGACTGCTTTTGGTTCAATCCGCTCTTTGGTTAGTCACATGATTGCTAAAGTTCTAATCCTTTTCCTACCCCAAACCTAGTTCTTGGTTAGCCACATCGACTGCTAAGACTAGGGGTTTCATTAACCACAGTAGAAAAGTCGAGTCTGTCAAAGTTCTTCGAGTGAAGTTTCTAAGTAGTCTGTCAAGTAGTTCAAAGTGTAGTGTCCAAGTGCTCTTAGATACCTTAACATTAAATAAAACGCAACACAACGTAAGATAAACTATATTTACAAAGCAGTGACCAAAAAGACCTATAAACAATTCATAAAACATACCTCAAGTCGAGAAAGCATGCGCATCTTAATAATTGGGTACAGGCTAGTCTCATTAAGTTTCTGACCAGTAAACGCTGTTAAAAACTCTATCGTTGGGTCTTTGACCAATACACATTGTTAATCTTTTCTCATTAAGTTTACCTAATATACTTTATTGTTTTTAAGTGCTTTCTTTATCTTCGCTTCTCACCTTACGTAAAGAATCCCGTACTACCATCAGAGTTATACCCCTGCACGCTGAATAAGGCGTGGCATCGCGATTCAAACGTATGAGAACAGACCGGTGGAGGCATTAAGAAAAAGTTAAAAGAACTGTCATCACGATTACTCGCGACAATATAGAAGAAGAAGATGTTTATGAGATAAGAAGAAGCATACGTAGTGAGGAAATATATAAGCAAACATAAGTGTGGACACGCACCGGCCGCAACTATTTGTTGTGCAACGTTGCGATACTTTTTTGTTGCGCAATGAAATGTTGCAATGAAAAGTCGATATATTTTCACATGCAACATTTGGGTCGCAACAAGTAATTATCTCAGTACATAATCATCGTCCGTAGTGACAACAGTTTTTTGGTCAGATTTGGAAGATCCCCCAAACTCTTCACAGATTTTGAACCGACAAAATGGATAGGCAAGCAGACACGACTATTTTATTGTGGCAATTTTTAGAGCTGTTAGAAGAACAAAATCAAAAGGGAAATAGATTTTGGGTTCACCCGATGAACCAAAAAAGGAATATTGCTGATTTCATTCGTGAGTTAAGAAATGATCCCGAAAAATTTTACAACTATTGCCGAATGAGTATGGAAACTTTTGACGAGCTTTTGAATCTAGTTGAAGACAGGATAAAGAAGCAGAATACAAACTGCAGAAGGTGTATTTCAGCCGAAGAAAGATTAATCATAACACTGAAGTAAGTTTCTTTTATGTATTGTTGACATTCTTTTCTACAGAATATTTAAATTTAAAAATATAGGTAGCTTTACTTTTGAACTGCCTCATAGAGGAAAATATTGTCGCGAGCGCGAATACGAATCATAGCCCATCACCGAGTCATTTCGTTCTGACCGCTGGCCATGTTGTGAATGGTCCTCTTCAATAAATTGCTGTTCCCAATTAGGAGGTCCTGTGGAAACTGTTCTCGTGTTAGATGATGCGGAGTAGCATTATAAGATCCTTTACACAAACAGTGCATTATATAAAAATCGGCCTTTCCCATTGGTCGACCCGTATGGCCCTCCGCTCGCTTCGCTCGCTACGGGGGCTCAAGAAAAGGAAACTAACCAGGTGCTAACCCAATCTAACCCAAGACATACCCAAAATCAAGAAAAAAAGCTGTTTAGAAACATAATCTTTAAAAATAATTAAAAAAAAAGCAACGGGGTTCGAACCCGCGTTTTCCAGGTGAGACCCAACGATCTAAACCTCTACACCACAAGAGCTCTTGATAGAAATCGATTGCGTCACGCAGACATATCGTAATACGAGATGGATCGACCAATAGGAGAGGTCGATTTTTACATAGTGCACTATTTTTGTAAAGGATCTTTAAATGCGTCGGATTTCGTTCTTTTTTCCTTTGAATGACAACATCGGGACCATCGGTGCCTTACGACCTCCAAGGTCTCGTGCGGAACCGTTGTTTATTCAAACAACGTCGGAGCAATAAAAGTCGCGCCAAATAGTAAACAAATACTTGCCCTGCTCTGGGCAATGGTATACACATTTTGCAGTCGTGCCGCACTAGTTTTACCAATGTTACTCGCTATAACTTTGCAATGGTTCTAATATCTTATACGATGTTCCAGCTAGATATGAGGAGAAAGGTGTATGTGTGTGTGAGTGGAGTATTCTTGGGAACCTGGTAATTGTTCTGTCACCTGTCACAGAAATCAGCTGTTCTGCCTGTTGTTGACAACTTTTCCTTATTTGTTTACATTTTTTTAGGGTTAGAGGTTAGAGTATATGGTTATGAGGACTGAAAATAATAAATGAAAAATTATTTATGACCATTATGAATGAAAATGAGCGGATATTACCATCGTTCTATAAAATTTGGTAAGGTTAACAATAACATGCTTTTTTTTTCTTATACTCGGTTGATGAGGCTAGAGCTCTAATCCAGCTTTCGTTTTTTTTTTTGGCAAAATAGGTGCTATTGTTAGGTTTAATTAGTTTCAGGCTCGGTTTAAGTTTAACTTTGTTTCGTTTTCATGAACCAAACCGTTCCGAAGTTCTCGAAGTATGACCCCCACCTCCAAAAAAACATTTGAACATGATGGGAGCCAGCTCGAGAACTAGCTTTACTGACATGTTTTTATCTTCTTTGTAGTATGGTATCAGATTTTTTCTTTCCAAACATGGGAGGAGTAGAAGAACATATTTTTAACTTATCACAGTGTTTACTTCTTAAAGGACATAAAGTTGTAGTCATGACACACAGTTATGAAGATAGAATAGGAGTTCGATACATGACAAATGGTCTAAAAGTATATTACTTACCAATAAAAGTGTTTTACAACCAATGTGTCCTTCCTACCATGATTTGCAACGTACCCCTTATACGATATATATTTTTGAGAGAAGAAATAGAGATTATCCATGGCCATTCTGCTTTTTCTGCATTGGCTCATGAAGCTATGTTAATTGCTAATCTTTTAGGACTGAAGGTATACAAATTAGAAATCATATGATTAGTTATGAAATTTTTTACTTTACAGCAATATCATTTTACTATTTTACATAGGATTCACCTTCTTGCTGCATTTCAATATTAAGGCTATATTTCTTTATCTGCTGGCAGTATTTGCACACAGCTATAAGAAATAATTAAGGCATCCTGTGTTTTGGCATTATTTCTTAAAGGTAAGGTGTGCTAGCTGTATTTATATGTGGAAATACATTATAGAGATCAAAGGTACTGCCAGTAAAAAAAGAACTTAAAGCTTGTAAAATCTGCCACTTTGTAGGCTAAAATAATGTGTTACTACAGTATTTAATATCAAATCTCATCTAATTTTTAGACTGTGTTCACTGATCATAGTTTATTTGGATTTGCGGATGCTAGTGCACTAATAACTAATAAGCTCCTTCAGATATCTCTGGCCAGTTGCAATCATTGTATATGTGTATCACATACTGGCAAGGAGAATACAGTTCTCAGAGGAAGAGTTGATTGCAAGAGAGTTTCCGTCATTCCCAATGCTGTTGATACATATTCGTTTACACCAGATCCAAGTCAAAGAGATGTGTCACACAGTAAGTTAATTTGAATTATTAACAGTGTATCCACAACTGTAATATTTTACTCGTAACTTTATTCTGCAGGTTAAGATTAATGGCTTAATATTCAGATTCAAGTTTCAAAATTAAAGTTCAAAATCTTTTATTGCCATTATGGGTACAGGAACATTGGGTCATCAATAGCTAAAGTTCGTTCAAGTCTATTGCGCTGTTACGTCATATCATTCCATCTTTCTTTATGCAATGAACGTATGTACTAAATTGGTCCGTCAAATTGGAATCTTTGACATCGATTTGCGTCAATATCAAAATATCATAACGAAAATAACAGATTTAATTCATTTATTGATTTGTTGGTAGTTGGTTTGTGTTTTACGCTAATAATTGCTAATAAAAATCGTTTTGAGATGCCCCACCGGTCCAGTAAAAAAGAGCAAGCTTTAATTTTAAAATTAGTGCATTATTTCACACGTGAAAAAGATGCTGGTAGGCCACTGTTACCCTGGAAAGCTGTGCACAATGTAAGTAATATTTTTTTTATTTATTTGATAATACTAAAAAATGATATCTCTAGAAAAAATGTATTTTTGATGTGTAAACATCTTACGCGGCGATATGAGAACAAATCTCGGCAAATGAGACGGAAATGCGCAAACCAATTCTAGCCGCTAGGGCGGTATTATATACAATTTTGCCATTTAAAATCGTTTTAAATGGATTTTAGACGATAAAAAAGAATATTTTAAATTAAACGAACCGTCAAAAGTATTATTTTTTAATTATTATATTCGTAGTGTATTTGGATCCGTTATTATTTATTTTTAATGGACGGTTGAATTTAAAATGAATTTTCGCTTCAAAATCCACGACAAATTCGTCCGAAGCCATGACTATCGGCCTAAAAAAATCCGAATTTTCGGATTTTTATACAATTTTGCCATTTAAAATCGTTTTTAAACTGATTTTAGACGATAAAAAGCATATTATTATTTTAAATTAAACGAACTGTCAAAAGTATTATTCAGATGCCCAGACGTTTAAAACAATATTAGGTTTGTTAGAGCATGAAGTTTCGGACGGTTTGAAGCCATCCGGAGTTTGCGCATAGCAATAAAAGCGAAGCTTATATCGCTGTGCGCAAACTCCGGATGGCTTCAAACCGTCCGAAATTTCATTCTAGAACGAACCTATTGTCATAAGTATGTAAAATTTATAAAAACGGAACGTGCTCCGGAATAGAACACAGATACAGAGACATATTTTGGCTAGTGTAAAAAATAACGTACGAGTTTATCTAAGACGTACGGATCTTTTCTTTTGACGTCAGAAATTCTGACGTAACAGCGCAATAACCTTGAATGGACTTTATACTTTAAGCTTATAACTAAAACTAAACATAGCAAAAATTTAAGCTTTAAACATATTATGTTAATTTCGAGGTTAATATTGTTAACAATGCTATAGCTGAAAAATGTATACAACATAAACAATATATTTATTTATTTATTCAGATAGGAAATCGTAATACACAAAAATAAAATCTAGTTAGCAAAAATTGTCACTTACAAATTAAAGAATTATCTTAAAAACTAACCCAAACTAACCAAAGCTATCCTACAAGACATAGGAACAACTTTAATATTGTAAGAACAAGATACAGTTCTACTATGTCTTCTTTATTTTTTAAGGGCATGAACCATTATAGCAGATTACCTAACAGTATAAAAAATGCAAATACAGTATAAGAATTTAAAAAACTGTTAATGGCTAATATTATAGATGGGAATATTACTACCCAGATAACACAGACATATCCAAAAGACATCCGTTGGATGTCCTGCGGACGACCACCCAAAAATGCATGAATGTCCATTGGACATCCAGATTAAGTTCTGAGGATGTCCCATGGACATCCATTGGCTATCCCGTTGGCACAGCTCTGGAGCATTTCTGGATGTCCAAATTATGTCCATAACCTACCCGTTAACTAACCAGTTATGGAATACTTTTGGACATCCTATGGATGTCCATAAGGCATCTATTTATCGACCATTCATGGAATACTCTTGGACATTCAATGGATGTCCATAAGGCATCCATTTACAGACCATTCATGGAATACTCTTGGACATTCAATGGATGTCCATAAGGCATCCATTTACAGACCATTCATGGAATACTCTTGGACATTCAATGGATGTCCATAAGGCATTTATTTATAGACCATGGAATACTCTTGGATATTCAATGGATGTCCATAAGGCATCCATTTATAGGCCATTCGTGAACAAAATCTGGAAATTAAATAAAAAATGTTTGCTGCTAAACAACTTTATTGAACATTATACATTTATCCAACATATGGAGCCGTATGCCATGTAAACATATTTTGACAAAAACAATCTTAAGATTTTCTTTCTGTATTATTTTTAAGTTGTTGATTTAAGATTCTTAAGATTTTATTTCTGTATTATTTTTAAGTTGTTGATTTAAAAGCAACAAATATTTTGTTGGTTGTTTAAAGTTATTTTTCTCAACCTATATCATCAACATAAATTTAAAACTAAATATTTCAAACAAAAAATTAAATTTAGTGAAAAATAAAATGGACATCATTGCAATTTTAAGATGTTGTTACTCTTTTGTTATAGATCTTTTCTTAAAACTGTCAATATACATATTAAAGGTTACATATAAACCTTAACAAACCTCATCTAATTGATTGCTATATAGTTTTCTAAATAAATAATTAAAAGATTAACAAAACCAAATATGATTTTAACAGCTAATACCTTTTGAACAGTTAGAGCCATTTTTCAGATTTTTGGAGTGTAATAAGAACACTAAATTTGTAGCTTGTTCCTATTATCCGTGGCGCCTTCATATAACAAACGCGTAGCCTAATATAAAGAATGTTCTTATTAACAATATGAGGGCAATAAAAACATCGTGGTGGGTTAATAAGAACTGAGATGGTATCATTGTCTTAAATAGGATTATTCAGACCATGGATTTTTTTTTGCTCACAAATAATCATATTACCTTGCAGTTTTACGGATACTTTCATATTACGCTTATGTCTTTTAATTAATATTAAAAGTAAAACCATTAAAATTTTAAACCTATCATTATCCCAGGCTCTTCTACCTAAAACATTTTTTATATAAACAAAATTGACAAAGTCGTTTTCTTTCCTTTGCTCTAGGCATCCACCTTTTGATGCTTGTTTCAATGTCCTTTTTAGTGGAATCCTTAAATTGTTAGAAAACAGCATCTGAAAAAAGCCATAAAATAGTAATTAACATCAATGGGTATATTATTATATAGGCTGATAAGAAGTGGCAAATAAAATATAAGGGTTTTGTTTGTGTATAATAAAAGCAGAATCTGTTATTTGCAATTATTATCGCCCTTGCTTTTGTTCCAAATTTTCCGTTACTTTTGTTTGTCATATGTGACAACCAGGCATTTTAAATGGGAATCTCAATGCTGTAGGTAAAATTTGACGTTATCTAGGCCATCGAAAAAGGCTTAAATAGAACAACCATGATGTTGCCCTACGTTTTATTTTATTGGAATTACCATTTTATAGCAAAATTCATAATATATACAACAAAAAATATTCCTGTTGGATAATTATTGACGCCTTATTGAATTTGGATTTTTGACAATAAATATTGACACATTGCGATTCCCTAGTTTTGTGAAAGAATTAAAAGTTTCTGTGAAATGAAATAAATATAATATAGGAACTATAAAATAGGAAGGTAATATAAAACAGATTAAATCAAAAACTTGGTACCAAGTTTTTGTACCTACCTATAACAAAAAATATACCTATAACCTTTACTCAAACAACGCTGTAACTAATAAATAGCTAATCCTCCGCTATTTAATATCTAAAAAATTAATAAAACCCAACAAATAATATACAATTAAGAATTTTACAAAGGAAATCTAGCAAAATAGAATATAATTAATTAATGATTTAAAATTAACACTTACCTATAAAGTCTGTTCCCGCCTTAATGAAAATGCCTGCGTCACGGGCTATATCGGAGATAATTATATTCACAATATTAACCAAACCACATTCATAGATAAATATATGTAAGACACGAAAACTAATATCTTTTAAAAAATAATTTATTCTAAACTTGAACTATACAAAATGGGCTCTCCGTTGGGTCACAGTGTCCCTATTATTTAAGGATCCTTTACACTCAACAGGCAATATAACAGAAACATCTGGCTCGATGGTTAACTCTTAAAACTATAATCGTAAATCTAAATAAAATGGGCTCTAGGAAACGCACTAGTTGAAACCGATGTCAAGGGTTGAATTCCAAGAAGGTGATTGCTCACATATGAAGGGTACAGGGGAAAGCGATCTAAGCGCTATTTCCATAGAAAACTTTTTTATTATTGATTTCACAGAAAATTTTATTCTTGATAAAAGTTGGTGCTTGGAAAAAAACTAATTTTGACAATGCTAAATTAAGTATATGTGATACAGGGTACTTAAAAAATACAAAAAAGATGGTTAAAAAAACAAAAACTTTGGAATATCGGAAAACCTTCTACAGAAAAAATAAAGCTCCTATTAAGATAAAAATAAAAGTCAAATATCATTTTTTCAAAAGTTCGTTAATGAAAAAAATAAGGACAAAATTAAGAAAAAGAGAGTTTTTTCAATAATTGACATGGATTTTCTCCGCAACGGTGCGCTTTTGGACAAAATGGTATTTGACTTATTCTTATCTTAATAGGAGCTAAGTATATTTTTTCTGTAGAAGGTTTTCCGATATTCCAAAGTTTTTGTTTTTTAACCATAATTTTTATATTTTTTAAGTGCCCTGTATAACTTATCCTTAATTTAGCATTATCAAAATTAGTTTTTTTCCAAGCACCAAATTTTATCAAGAATAAAATTTTCTGTGAAATAAATGAAAAAGTTTCCTAAGAAAATGGCGCTTAGATCGTTTTTCCCATGTATCCTTCATATATATTCAGCAACACGATTTGACCTTGATACTTGTGGACCCTAAATGGATTTCCACTGGATATCCATTTCTGGATGTTCAATTAATGTCCAGTAAATATACCCCATTGGATGTTCATTTGACATCCAGTTTATGACTATGATTTCTATATACATTTGTGGACCCTAAATGGATTTCCACTGGATATCCGCTTCTGGCTGTTCAATTAATGTCCAGAAAATATAGTCCATTGGATGTCCATTTCACATCCAGTTTATGACCATGGTTTCCATACATTTGTGGACATCAAATGGATTTTCACTGGAAATCCGTTTATGGATGTTCAATTAATGTCCACAAAATATAGTTCATTGGATGTCCATTTGTCATCCAGCTTATGACCATGATTTCTATATACATTCGTGGACACTAAATGGACTTCCATTGGATATCCGTTTCTGGCTGTTCAATAAATGTCCAGAAAATATAGTCCATTGGATGTCCATTTGATGTTCCTGGACATCTGTACACATTTTGTACCTAAAACGGATATCCATTGGATGTCGTGTGTTATCTGGGTTACTTATAGAATATTTTATTTATTTATTTATTTATTAGCAGAAATTAAATATTATCCTTAGTGCTATATTTTATGACTACTGTAAGAAAAAAATACAAATATACAATGTACAAAAATAGTAAAAATAAAAGAGATTCAAAGCGAGTTTCCCATCTCAAAAGAATAGTAAACTCCCAACATACCCAACTCCCATGTATTTAATTCCCCTCTAGAATCCATTTAACAATATCCTTCTTAAGGCCGCCATACACGATGCAGTTTACCGGAAGGCAGGACTTTCGATTCGCAAACCCGAAGCAAGCCTGTATTCTCGGCTAAGGCATACACATTACGTTTTATTCGGAGGGTTTTGTTCAGTTTTTAGTGTGGTGCGAAGCGAAAAGTTATAGACAAGATCTAGGAAAATGATTTAATGTTAATAGGAGTTGCTTTATTATCTAAAAAACAGCAAAAAATAAAGCGAAAACGTTCGAAATGGGTAAAACAGAGGTTAATAAATCGACAAGTGAATTCGCATATGCACCTGATAAACGAATTACGACTCGAACCTGATAACTTTCGGCCTGTACCCATATCGTCACAATACACGTTTCGACTTGCAAGCAAAAACCTAGCCGGAAGGTAAATAATCAAGCCCTGACTGTTTTTTGGGAGACCGAGAGTTCAGGCCCGGCCTTCCGGCCACTATGACCACTAAACATCTCCGATAAGGTTTAGATCTTAACTCTGCTGGCAAACTGTTATAAATCCTTGGCCCAACACAGTAGATATGATTCTGGCAAATGGAATGCCTTGGATTTTATAATAATACATTATTTTGCGCTGCGTTTCTAGTATTAACCCCATGATTTGTATTATCTTTATACCAATCAGCCTTCAACATGAATCTTATGATTGCCCTAGTATGTAATTGTTGAGGTGACAGAATGCCGCTATCCTTATACACTAACACTGTTGGATACCTTTTTTGTTTAAACAACATTACTTTAATAATCCATTTCTGAACTATTTGAAGTTTACCAATTTCTGTAACCCCTTCACCACCCCATACCACATTGCCGTAATTAATGACAGATTCAACCAATGCAAAATAGACAGATTTTAAAGATGTAAAAGTAAGTATATTTCTAAGTTCTTTAAATTTAAATATAAGTTTCCTAACTTTACCAACAATATAAGCTATATGTTCTTTCCATGAAAAAAGTTCATCAATATATATCCCCAAGTACTTTAAGCATTTTTTCTCTTTATAAAACAATCACACTTACAATTCAACAAATTACAATTACCATTGTGTAGCTTAATTCTTTCAAAATTAGGAAGGGTTCGAGATGAGAGTGAAAAAGTAATAAACTTAGTTTTTTCAACATTCAAGGAGAGTAAACTTTGATCCAACCACTTTTTTATTTTTGTAACACAAGCTCTGCTTTTTGCTTACAACCTTCCCAGTCCTCACCACTCAGAACCAAGACTGAATCATCCGCAAAACAAAAGACTATATCCTCACCAATGACAGAAAAAATACCATTAATGTAGATATTAAATAACAATGGAGAAAGCACTGTGCCCTGCTGCACTCCAAACTCTACCTTTGATCTGTCACTTACTATATCCCCAATCTTGGTACTTTGTGTTCTGTCAAGATATGATTTAATGAGGTTGTGTGGGGTTCCTCTTATTCCTACCTGTTCTAAACGATCAAGTAGTATCCTGTGTGCCACAGTGTCGAAAGCCTTTTGTAGGTCTAAGAATAAGGCCTTCTTACCTTGATCCAGTTTTCTTAATATTACCTCAGTAACCTTACACAGTGCATTTTCTGTATTTGAATTCTGTCTAAAAGCAAATTGATACCTATTGATACCAAAAATTTTAAGAGTTTACTTCTAAGACATTTTTCAATTATTTTACTAATGGTACTAGTTAAGGCTATAGGTCCATAATTGTTAACATCCATTTTATTACCCTTCTTGAATAATGGGATTATTACTGAATTCTTTAAAATTTTTGGAAAAACACCAGTCAAAAACACAGTAGTTGTAATGTGTAGAAGAGGTGCCATCAGTTGATTATGACATTTTTTTATAATCGTAGAACAAATTTCATCCTCCCCACCTTTAACACATTTCTTTAAACTCATAATATGTTTTTTTAATTCTGTATACTTAACTGGACCAAGCATAAAAGAATTTGTCACTCTCTCCTTATCACATGTTTTTTCAGTATCATTCAAATTCCCTATCCTGCTAGCCAGCTTAGTGCCAATTGAACTAAAAAACTTATTGAACTCTCCAGCTGTAAGATTTTTATCAGTTAGTTCTACATTTTTTTTTTTTATGGCAGTGGCACACACACTAAAGGGAGATCCTATGGCGCTCGACGAGCGGTGTGTGTGCGAAGATGTTGATTGACACGGTTCTTGAATGTTTGTAGGTTGTAATTAGTGGGGAACAGATGTCCTGGAAGTGAGTTCCACAGTGATGCAGTGCGCCAGACAAAGGAGTTCTGGTAAAGCGATGTTCTAGGTGTCTCCAGTTGTACGACGAACTGGTGCGCTCCTGCCGTCTGTCGGGACTGTCTGACAGGAGTTGCCAGGGGCGGGATTATGCGGGCCAAATCTTGGGAACATCTGCCGTGAAAGTATCTGTAAAACAGAGACATCTCGGCCACATGTCTGCGATGTTCCAGACTATCCAGATTCCGGGTCAACTCCGGATCGCCGACGAGACGCACAGCCCTCTTCTGAATGGAATCCAGCAGCTTTAGGGTATGCTTTGGTGCGGCACCCCAGATATGTGAGCAATATTCTAAGCACGGTCTTATTTGCGCTTTGTACAGCAAGAGCAACTGCTGCGGTGTATAGAGTTTTTTGTTGCGAAATAGCGCACCAAGCTTCTGGGAGGCTGATTTTGCGATGTTAGCAACATGGTCATGCCATGACATATTGCTGTTGACCGAGACACCCAGCAGCCCGATTGCCGAGGATGAAGGAATGGTCGATCCTGCCATAATGATGTCAGGGCCCGCTGTATTGGCCCTCTTAGTAAAAGTTGCTGCTTGGGTCTTTGCTGCATTGAACTGGACCAAATTTCGGTCGCCCCAAGTTTGAACCTTCTCCAGGTCTTGATTAATTGCTGTAATCTGCTCCTGTCTGCTCCTTATCAGAGCGTGATATTTTATTTATTTCAGATGTCACATGCTGATCATTAGTCGCTTGCCTAATAATATTCCATAATTTTTTTGAATCACCAGCACTCTGTTGAGCCAAGGATCCATAGTAGGTATACTATGCTGTTTTTATAAGTTTTGACAGTAATTTTCTATACTCCTTATACCGATTCACAAGAATGATATTATTATTATTATGCAAAACAGATTCTTTTTTTTTAGTCTATCCCTGTTCCTTATAGATTTTACTAAACCCCCAGTTATCCAAGGCTTAATTATTTCCTTTTTACAAGATAATTTAACTGTTTTCTTTGCCCTAGTAATCAATCCTTTCAGTATATGTATAAAATTTTCTGTACACAAGTCAGCATTATTAGCATTCAGAACTCCGTCCCATCTTTCTCCATCAAGATATTCCTCAAGTTTTTCATAATTTATAATTTGAAACTCTTTTTGTTTATTTTTGTTTTCAATGTTTATGTCAAATCCGATGTTGAGTAAGATGGGATCATGGTCGGTCAGCTTGTGTTCCAGAACCACTGTGTTTAACCCCTGAAAAATCTCATTTTTACATTTGATAAAAAAATGGTCTAAACAAGATTCAGAATTCCCCATTTTTGTAGTAGCCTTATTTACAACACTTATGAATCCATAACTATTCATCATATTAAGATAATCATTAGTTAAATCAGCATTACTCAACAAGAGATCTATATTAATATTCCCCGTAAAAACTGAAGTAGTATTTGAGTGCCCTATCAAGCGAGATAGTAATGCCCCTAAGTTAACCATAAAATCCTCTTTACTTAAAGAAAAACACCTATATGTAGCAAGAACATCTACCACTTTCTTATTTTTTTGTAAAGTTACCCTTATAACTCTGAGATTGTTCTCAATTAAAATTTCATGGCTTATTAGATATTTTTGTTTTACATAAATTGCACAACCGTCACATCTATTTAGGGTCCTTTCATTAAAAAATAGATCATACCCCGGTATATTAAAGTCAGTTCTATTATATATATTATGGGTTTCTGACATGGCTATTACATCAAACTCTTTTCCCAATGACTCCAAAAAAGACAGAAACTCATCAAAATTATGATAAATATTCCTAATATTAACATGCATTATATTAATGTCTCCCTGACTCCCAAAAAAAGTAACATTTGCTAAACTATCACATACAATTGCTTCACTAGTCTTATAATCATCTAATATGCTATTTAGATCCATCTTAACAGATACTAGGAGCTTTTTATAACTCACATTAAAAATATACACTAACTACTAAGTTAAGCAAATATATCACTCTCCTGTCTAATTCTAATAGGAGTACCTTGGTCCGTTTTCTTTAGATATATACCTCCATTTATACAATATGCAGCTTTAAAATTACCTTGCTTTCTTGTTTCTTGTACAGTCTTAAATAATGCTCGCTTGGCTACTGGAAGGTCCTCGTTAAAATAAATTCTTTTCTCGCCGCTGCCCACATGAGCTTACTGTTAATCCCTTAATTTGCCTAATCCTTATCATTACATCCTTCTTAGTGCCCATGTTACTATATTTTCCCAAAATAGGCCCATCCTCTTTCTTTCCCAATCTTGCACACTCGACTATTTCATTTCTAGCCGTTTCTAACTTCATGGCCTCCATTATGTTCTCTACTGTTCTTCTTATGTCCATCTTAGTTTGTTTGGGTACCCCATCCATGATGATATTGTTAGCCCTATCCTTCCATTCCATATCCTCCAGCCTATCTTCCAGTTTTTTCACCTTAGTTCCTAAGGCCCCATTTTCCGCTCGTAGGGATGAAACTTCCTTCATCATCAGCTCTAATTTGGCCTTTTGCTCTTCAAATGCCTGGGACATGAATTGTACCGATCTTTCCAGCTCACCAAAGTTTTGGTCCATCTTCCGTTCGAGTGGGCCTAGAAAATGCTTAAGGGATCCCTACTATTATCTTTTTTACTTTTGATTCATCCATATCCAACAAAGAAATATCACCTTTTTCACTATTCCTGCGAGGTTTATTTACGTTAACCTCACTTCCTGCCACACTTTCACAACAGACAAATTTTCCTCCTTTATTAAAAGTTCCCACGCGAGAACTACAACTTGGATGGAAACTGGAAAGGCACTTTACACATTCCAATGCTTCAACCACTTTTTTTTTGCAATATTTACAACTTTTTTCCGATTTTCTTAAATTTGCTTCATCAGCCATAACCATAACCTGAATGACATCATAGTAGATGTGTTTTAAGTTCTGTTCAAGTTATATTGCATTCTATTCCTGGTTAGACAGTTATGTATTTGTAAATCAGGAACTGTTTAAAATACTCTGGTAACTGCCCTTTGCTTAGTTTGTATACAAGAGCCATTGTCAAGCAGAAAAGCCTTCTTTTATCAGTCATGATTCATGAACGTCAAAGCCTCTAACATGATCCTCACAGGAGTATATCTTATCTCTCTATTAAACAATACCTATACAATAAGATTTATTTTTTTCTATAGTTTTTGTCGGTGTTAGAACGACCCCTTTTTCAAAAATATACACGCCTAAAAAATACTCACCATTCTCCGATTTTGACCAATTTCAAAGATTTAAAACAAAATCTCAAAGAAAACTGGTACTGAAAATGATCTCATGGGTCACCATGGCTAACCAAGGGTTAGGGGCCTATTCTTTAAAAAGATTTATCCTTAATAAATTCGAGAAAGGCACTGGAACATAACGTTGTTTGCCACTAGTTCCATGTACTGCAGTCGAAAGGGCTCTTCCGTCACGGCTTTGCATCTGGTTGTTGCAGGTGGACAGGTCCTTATTCGGTACTGTGCACTGACAGGGCATTAAGGTGAGAGCTTTGGTTTTCCAGGGGGGGGGGGGGGGCAATTTTCTGTTCGGTACTATGAAGACCAAAGGCTGCTGCGCGGCTTTTTATTCTAAACTTTGACCTCCAATTTGATTATTGATCAATTTCATATAATTGTAGAAGCTCCTTAATCCTTTTTACATTAAATAAACCGTCATTATCGAAGTTCAAGTTAACATTAGTAATTAACAAAGTTAAAAAAAATATATTGCAAACAAAAGATACAAAAGAGTAGAAACTAAACACTACAACTAAGCAAAATTCGGTTAATTTAAAGGGCGTGAACAAGATTCAGTCAATGAGTAAAAGGGGTTCTCAGCTAATATGGTCTTAAGTTTCTCCTTATAGAGGTGGGGAGTCGAAATACCCTTAATATTTGAAGGTAAGTGATTATAAATTTTAAAGGAAGTGATCCCAGGTCCCTCCTGCACCTGGGTCAACTGAGCACCAGGAATGAAAAGCCTGTTAGCATTTCGTGTGGTGTAACGATTAATAACCCCGCATTTCGGGAATTCATTAAGATGTTTAAATACGTAAAAAAAGCACATTCAAAAATTTATAAACCAATAACGATGAGAATTCTTTCTGATTTAATTAAGATTTGGCGGCAGGAGGCTCTGAATGGTAAGCGGAGCATAGTCCTTATTATTCTTTTTTGGCCTATCAGAACTCTATTTATATTGCTAGAGTTACCCCAGGCCAACAGTGCATAAGATAAAACCAGTGGATAAAACCGATTGAATGGTAGCATAATAGAAAGGTTTAAGGATCAAAATCTCTCAACCGCAGTACAGTGTAGTTCCTTGATAGTTTATTACAGATGTTATGGATTTGACCAGTCCATGAAAGATGAGAGTCAATTACAAGGCCCAAGAAGCTAACGTCCGCACGCTGAACAGGATTTGCCGACCCGTCCCTGACTAGCAGACTCCTGTCCTGGGTCACTCTGATGGGGTGAAGACCAGGAAGTTAATCTTCGCGCTATTCAGGCAAAGGCTATTTCCCACACACCACTCAGCAATATCTCTCACACACCTGTTCGCCTTGGTACAAAGACTCCCATAATCAATCCCCTCGACAACTGCCGACGTCTCATCCGCGAAAAGAGTTATCTAACTATCGCCGGCCAGCAAAGGTAGGTCGTTTATAAACAGAAGAAACAAGATAGGCCCTTGTATACATGGAGGCAAACAACACTGACGCTGTAGATGAATTAAAGCAAATTATATCAAAACTACAGATTGAATTGGAGCACAAGACAAAAGCTCTGGAAAAACAAAGAAGGCATTCTCATGTTTTCGAGAATGAGGTATTTGAGTCGGAAACTACATTTAAATTGAAAATAGATGAGTACGAAAATGAAATAAATACTCTCAATGCTAAATGCAGTGCTCAATCCAAGATGAATAAAGAAACTCTGGATGCAGAGAGAAAAAAATTTATTGACATTGAGATAGATCTCAGAAAACAAATAACTTCACTCGAAGACAGGCACAGAGCACTAGAAAAAGAACTGCACGACGAAACCAACAAAAACAAGATCACTGAACAAGTCTTAGCTAAAAAGAACGATCGTATAACAAAATTAAATGATAAAAACAAACAACTAACGCAAAAGTATAACCAACCTAAAAATACTAAACAAAACTACAACACCGAAGCCCAAGGCCTAGAAGAACAAAACGATTTCGAACTGAAATTTAATAGTCTGTAATCTGACATCAATAATTTACATATGTACAAACGGCGGATAGACATAAATCTCCAAGCCTTCCAAGATGAAATAAATGAACTTAGGGAAACACTTATTCATGAAAGAACCAAAACTGAAGAACTTAAAAAAATCCAGAACACGCATAGCATCAAGACCAGGGAGATAGAAGAATCACTTCAAAAAATAACCAGAACCATAGAAGAGACACATCATAAAAAGAGCAGCGAAGACTCTTATCTCAACACAGATGAAGGCAACAGTAAAAATGCATGCTGTAGAGATGCGACTGACAGGAAACCTAAGGTTTTGTTGCTTGGAGGAGGTAGAACATACAATCACGGCAAAATGTTTAAAGCTATTTGCCACAGCAAGTTCGACTCCAACTCACAGTCAAATAAAAGCAACTTGATGGAAGATATCATTACACCCTTCTCAAGGCAAACCGAATCTTATACAAAGAACGACTTTATCATTATATTCACTGAATCGGAAAACGCAAGAAGTGGTAAGACCATCACACAAAATATGGTAAAAAAGTTGATAATGGCAGCACAAAAAACAAACCTAATAATAGTTGGTACTCACTTTGTTAAGGAAAAACCGGCGATTAATAAATTATTGGATCAACAGAATAGAAACTTTATGAATTGCATACAATCGACTGCAAGCCTGGATGTAAAGTTTATTGATATACAAAGTACAATATCCCATATAGCCAAAATCCCACAATGAACAGCCAACCAATAGGAGTAGATACAACTTATTAACATATATATATATCAACAGTGTATTGTC
>MU183272.1:76667-94299 GCA_016904865.1 Pissodes strobi | reverse complement strand
GCAGTGGAAGAGTGCATTGGTGTTTGATTACCACAACTTCCCCAACATTTTGGTCCTTCGAGCCGGATTGAGGATTTAGCCAGCAAAAAATTACGTAAATCATCCATCCCAGAGACCGGCACAATTTGAGGTGAACCGAGAAGACGGAAAACGTTGTCCCGCCGTGTG
This sequence comes from Pissodes strobi, assembly GCA_016904865.1. NCBI lineage: Eukaryota > Metazoa > Arthropoda > Insecta > Coleoptera > Curculionidae > Pissodes > Pissodes strobi. The sequence goes on along the minus strand of MU183272.1, from coordinate 94,131 downwards.
CTCCGTTTGGGGGGTCGTTTGCTAAACCACGAGACAAGTAAGACTGTTCTTATATATTTTCTATTTGTGTTAAGATGGCCGAGTTAGCGAAATTTCGTTCTACTCGCAGCATTATAAAGCAAAAATTGACACGTTTTAAAAAGTACTTTGATAATATCGATCAAGATAGTATAGATGAATCAATTATTGATCAGTTAAAGTTACGTTTAGAAAAAATAACGCCACTTTTTAATGAGTTTAATGAAGTACAATTTCAAATCGAAGTTTTATCTGTTGACCCTGACCAAGAGGCAATTCCTGACGAAAAAGTAAGGGAAGAATTTGAAAATGTTTATTTTAATGTAATTGGTAACGTACAAACAGTTTTCAAACAATTTTCAAATGCTTCAGTAGTTTCGGGTAACAGTTCTGGTTCTAATCAAGTGAGCAATATTTCAGGCGCAGGTAGTACAAATATGTGTCACCAATCTCAGTCATTGGTCAAATTACCACTTATAAAGTTGCCAACATTTAATGGCCAGTATTGTAATTGGCTTGAGTTTAAGGATGTATTCACAACTTTAGTGGATAGCGATACCAATTTAACAGACATTCAAAAGTTTTTCTACCTCCGGTCGTCACTTGATAAAGACGTACTCGAATTAATCAAATCTTTAGATGTATCAACTAACAACTACAAGGTTGCATGGAAATTTCTAGTCGACAGGTATGAAAACAAAAAGTTGATCATTCATAATCACATTCGCGCAATTTTTGATCACCCCACATTGGTGACTGAGTCATATTCTGATCTCAGAAATTTATTCGATTCAATTACAAAACATTTAAGGTGCTTGCAAAGCTTGGGTGAGCAAACAGAATGCTGGGATCGACTAATAATTTACATTTTATGCAATAAATTTGATCCAATTACCCGTAGAGATTGGGAGTCGTACAAATACCCTGGTGAACTACCCACCATGGACGATTTAAACACTTTTTTAAAATTGAAATGTGAAGTTCTTGAAAAGCTAGAAATATCGGAGCTCAATAAACCAGCATTTGCTCAGCCAAGAGGCTTTAAGCATCGTCGCGGGCAAAGTTATGCAGCGATGAATAATGTTAATACAAACGATGTTTCAGTAAATAGAAAATGTTTTTATTGCAATGATATTAATCACGGTATATACAAGTGTTCGTTGTTCTTAAGTTTAACTGTGCAAGAAAGAATAGCAGCTGTCAATAGGCTCAAATTATGTTTAAATTGCCTCCGTAATTCCCATCCCCATTGGAAATGCACAAGGCAAAAATGTCCCACTTGTCAGAAAGGCCACAATTCACTCTTACATATTTTCAAATCTGAACCCGATAAAAACAAAAGCAGCGGTGAAAATCACGATATCGAGAATAGGCTCCCTACGCCGAACGACACTCCGGTGCCGGTGGCCAGCGCTCAGGTAATAGGCAGTGTCATTGGAAGCAGCGTTGCCGGTTCTTGTACATATCAATCGATGGTTTTGTTATCGACGGCACTTGTTCAGGTGAATTGCGAAAAAAAGTCGATTGCTCTTCGCGCGCTTTTAGACAGCGGATCTCAAAGCAATTTCATATCCAGGGATGCATGTGAAAGGCTAGGTTTGCAGCCATCAAAGGTAGATTTTGCAGTAAAAGGTATTGGCCAAATGTTGACTAATATAAATTCACAGGTAAATGTCGATATTAATTCACTAGTAAATGATTTTCAAATAAACATTCATTGTTTTATCTTACCAAAAATTACTGACAAAATTCCGATGTTGTCTTTCAATAAAAGTAAATTACCCTTACCCCAATTTATACGTTTAGCGGATCCCTGTTTTAATACTTCAGCAGAAGTGGATCTTTTATTGGGTTCTCATGTGTTTTGGACGATTATAAAAGCAGGGCAGATTCGGCTGGGTAAAAATTTACCTATATTACAAGACACAGAATTTGGTTACATTGTCGCAGGGAATCTAGGGTTTAATTTAATAAATAGCAACATTGCAGTAACTTGTCATGCATTCATTACAACTGATTTATCTATTGATGAGAAGATTGTTAAATTTTGGGAATTAGAAGAAATCAATAATAAAGAAATAATTATGTCAGAATCGGAAAAGTACTGTGAATATTATTTTGAAAACACCACAGAAAGGGATGATCAGGGGCGATTTATTGTAAGAATTCCTTTTAAAAAAAAGAAAGAAAGGTTGGGAAATTCAAGAGATATGGCTATTAATAGATTTAATAGCACAGAAAGAAAAATTGTTAGGGATTTGCACTTACACAACCATTACTCTAATTTTATGGCAGAATATATTAAATTAGGGCATATGGAGGAAATTTCGGATTTAGAAAATAAAGGTTTCTATCTGCCGCATCACGCGGTTTTCAAAAATGAGAGTCTGACAACAAAGTGCAGAGTGGTGTTTGATGCGTCCGCAAAAACCACATCGGGGCTATCGTTAAACGACATACAATTTGTCGGTCCGACATTGCAGCAGGATGTTTTCTCGATCATTTTAAGATTTCGAACTTATCAATACGTTTTAACCGGCGATATTTCAAAAATGTATAGGCAGGTCCTGATACACAAAGATGATAGACATTTTCAAAAAATATTTTGGCGAGATAACCCTGATCAAGAACTTAAAGTTTATCAATTAAATACTGTGACTTATGGCTGTGCTTCTTCACCATATTTAGCGGTGAAATGTTTATTTCAATTAGCAGAAGAAAATAAAAATCAGTTTCCTCATATTTCGAAGATCATAAGACGAGATTTCTGTATCGACGATATTCTCACTGGCACGAATGACAAACATGAACTGATAAGTGTTCAAAAAGATCTGGTAGCAGTACTATCTACTGCAGGTTTTGAACTACGCAAATTTCTATGCAACGATAAAGATATTTTAAAACAATTTAAGATAAATTCGAATTTAGAATTAGGTATTTTAGATTTGGGTGAAAATCAACAAAATAAAACCTTAGGAGTTTTTTGGGACTCAAATAACGATTTCATAAAATACAAAGTTAAAATCGTTGAAAATTTAAATTTCAAGGCAGCTACCAAACGTTCAATTTTGTCATTAATATGTCAAATATTCGACCCTTTAGGCCTTGTGTCTCCTATTGTCGTTGTAGCTAAACTATTAATACAAGAATTATGGAAAATTAAATTGCCATGGGACCAAGAAGTGCCCAAGGTGTTTTTAAATCAATTTTTAAACTTTTATTTGGATTTGTCAAAAATCAGTGAATTTAATATTCCTAGGCATGCAATGTTTTCACAGTATCTCTCTGTTGAATTGCACGGCTTCAGCGATGCATCTATTAAAGCATATGGAGCTTGCATTTATATAAGATGTTTAACAAGTTCAGGGGCCTATGGTTCTGGTTTACTTTGCGCGAAATCTCGCGTAGCCCCCATAAAGCAAGTCAGTCTTCCGAGGCTAGAGCTTTGTGCTGCCGTTCTTTTGGCGAATTTAGCCAAGAAGGTATTAGATTCGCTTGAAATACAATTTCATTCTTCATTTTTCTGGACTGATTCGACAATCACATTATGCTGGATAACGGGTGATCCTAATAAGTGGAAAACCTTCGTGGCTAATAGAGTCAGCGAAATTAGAACTTTGACATCTTTTCGTGATTGGAATCATGTGAAGTCAGAAGAAAACCCGGCAGATTTGATATCCCGTGGTACGACTGCAGCATTTCTATTGGATTCTACTTTATGGTGGCATGGACCACATTGGTTCAGTTTAGACCAGTCAAATTGGAATCTTCTATATACAGATTTAGGCGACCTTGACATTCCAGAACAAAAAATTATTTCTTGCCTAGTAGTTAAAGGCAGTAGTGATATACAAAATCTATTAACACGAATTTCATCTATAAAAACAATTATTAAGGTTTTTGCCTTTGTTTTACGTTTTATATCTAATTTAAAATTAATGAAAAATAAGTCTAATTCCAAGCAGGTGGGTCCACTTAGCCCTGAAGAATATGACAATTCTTTGAAAATTATTATTAAGCATGTTCAAATTGATTGTTTTCCACAGGAATATAAAGCGATACTTCACAATAATGAATTGCCAAAGAGGAGCAAAATCCTTTCATTGAATCCATATTTACAAGATGAAATTTTGCATGTTGGGGGTAGAATTAAAAATTCCAATCAACCTTTCAACAAAAAACATCCTATTATCCTACCACACAATCATGTTTTAACTAATTTAATTTTACGTCAAGAGCACGAACGTTTGTTGCATTGTGGTGTGCAAACATTGTTGTATTCAATTCGAGAAACTTATTGGCCAATTTCAGGTCGCAATGCTTGTAAAAACATTATTCGAAACTGTATACAATGCTTTCGAGTTAAACCTAGAGACATGTCGTACTTAATGGGTGACTTACCGGAGGTAAGGCTCAAATCATTTTCCGTATTTCATAACGTTGGAACAGACTTTGGAGGTCCTTTCCATTTAAAGGATCGCCAAACCCGGAATCCTAAACTCATAAAGGCATATATTTGTTTATTTGTGTGCATGAGCACCAAGGCAGTGCACCTTGAACTCGTTTCGTCCTTGACTACTGAAGCATTTTTAGCGGCATTAAATAGATTTATTAGCCGACGTGGTAAACCGCTTACTATCTTTTCTGACAATGCTCTAAACTTTGTGGGAGCAAACAATGAACTTTGCAAGGTTTATGAATTTCTAAAAGAAAATTCAAATCATATTTCCAACTATCTAGTAACTAATAAAATACAGTGGCGTTTTATTCCCGCGCGTTCACCTAGTTTTGGGCGCATATGGGAAGCAGGGATAAAGAGCGCAAAGCATCATATTAAACGCGTCGTCGGAGAAACTGCTTTAACGTTTGAAGAGTTCGGTACCATCTTAACGCAAATTGAGGGTATTTTGAACTCTCGCCCAATTTGTCCAATTACTGATGACCCCCAAGATACGGCAGCTCTCACGCCAGGCCATTTCTTGATTGGAAGACCCATTACAAACCTTCCGGAGCTCAACTTGCAGGATGTTCCAGAATCTCGTCTCGGCAGGTGGCAAAGAATCCAAGCAATGATACAACATTTTTGGAGACGGTGGCAGAAGGAATACCTTGCAGAACTACAAACCAGGACCAAGTGGAAGCGACGCTCAGAAAACGACGTACAACTTGGTACCTTAGTGCTGCTTAAGAATGAAGCCGCACCAGTCCTACGTTGGCAGCTGGGGAGAATAGTAGGTCTGCGACCAGGCAAGGATGGAGTCATCCGTGTCGTCGAAATCAAGGTCAAAGAAGGAACTTTAACACGTGCATTAAATCGCATATGTCCTCTACCTATTGAACTTTCAGATGATACACAGACTTAAAAGTGATTGAAATTATTCTTTTGATTATTGGAATGTGCCCAATCCAACGTTTTGTATTCTGAACGAATTATTTAATGTAACGTTTGTAGGTTATAGTTTGTAGCTTAAAGTAGTTTAAAGTTTGGTTTTTTTCTTGTTGAAAGTACGTAATACTTCCAAGAGGGGCGGTATGTCTAGAAAATTAGTGATGACGCCGTATAAATGTATAGAAAGGTGCTCTCGTCAATATGACGACGAGGTAAGAATAATAGAATAGGTAGATTGTCAGTTAGAATAGCAAAAGTCAGTTGTAAATTAGCATTTTTAACAAATTAAACAGCATTATAGCAGTGGAAGAGTGCATTGGTGTTTGATTACCACAACTTCCCCAACAGATGTAGTGATCATTCTAGAGATATTGGCTCTAATTTCAACTTTAGCTGAGTAGCCTTCGTATTCCAGGACCTCAGTACCATCCAGCGGCGTCTGGCTAATTAACACCCCTCTTCGGTAGACACAGGTTCGATTCCCGACCGCAGAGCTATCTCTTCAGTTTTAAAGGTGCTATTACGAATGCGGAATTACGAATTGTGGCGCAGGAGACACTAATTTAATTAAGTATAATTCGGTTTAGGAATTTAGATCGAGGGTTTCTCTGCCGTACTCTTTCCCCTCGTAAAATCCAGGCTGAGTCCGGCACGTTTTTCTCTAATAATCTGGCACGTTTTCTCTAATAAATTAGGCGTATTAGGGATCTGTATTTTAATTTATATGGCGCACCTTTTCCTCAAATTTTCCTAATTGTGTTTCGTCGAAGCACATTCGGGGTAATTAAAATTATGCAAGATATAATAATAACACAACCGTAGGGATTGGTTTTCCTTTTAACCTATTTTGACGGTCATTGGCAAAATAAAGACAAAGCACAACTTTTCTTATCTCATTCAACTATGTTGAACAGGCCCAGGTTGGTTATACTACAGTATGTCACGACGCTTAGAAGCAGTTATAAGAGCCAGAGGAGAAATATTAGATTTTTTTTTGTGATTTTTACGTTTCATTTAAATAAAGTTTTCCAAATTATTTCCATGATTTTTTCCATATAGGGATGTACCGGAGAATCGATTGTATTACTAAAACGGCTGTATTTCGTATAAACAAAGAGATATCAACGAAAATAAAATATCAGAATGACCTCTGAGGATCAGACTACAAAATTATGTTGTCAAATATTTAATTTTGTATGCTACAGAGTGTCTTAAAAGTCGGGAAAAATAACCTATTTGATGTAATCCTGTAAAATATTCGGTATTAAAATTTAAGTTTCCAAATAATCGCGAGTATATTACGAAGGGATATGACTATACACCAATAATAATTTGAATGAGAGCTAATATCTCGTTCAAAAACTACTAAACTCTAAAATTGGTAAGTATTTTGATCTCATAATTTTTTTTGTAAGTCATATTTTCATATTATTTAGCTAGAAAGTTCTCGAAAGTTTGGCATTAGCTTTTAAAGGTTTATATCCTAATAAAATATTGTTTGAGTAACAGTTAGGAATGTAATTTAATATAAAACCAATTAAGCTATATACAATATTGAAGACACAATAGTTTCTGAAGTATGTGTCGGAACTACTGTTATTGTAAATTAATTCAAATTATTGTTACGTTGTTTCCGTGGGTTCTGACAAAATTACAACTTTTACTATTTTAAAATAATGCTCTCTTGATTATTTATCACCATGTATACAATTGAACTCACTAAACTGCTCTTATAATATTACAACTGATATATCTTTACAATTCAGCACTCAATGATTAACTAAAAACTACACGCGTTCTGCGAGCTATTTATATCCAGTAGATTATGTCTCGGGACTAATCTGGAAGCGTCCTCCAGCTTCTGTATTATTCTTGGTCCGGCCGCACCAAGGAGTTACAATCCTTCTCGGTCAACGATGACTCATACGGAAAGAACGTAGTTGTATTGGGTAGCACAAAAACATTTAGATGGTCGCTAGCCGTGACATTGCCTCCCTCTTAAACCTGATCAGCTACTTCGTTTCCGTGATATGCTTTGAGCCTGTCGAGGTGGACAACTACGTCGAATTCCATACACTACGTCATTAATTATTTTGATGACTGTGTAGGGCCCTTCCCATACTGGCATTAGCTTGGGGATCTTACTGTCTTCCTTTGCGGATTATATAACCAGACTTTATCTTTCATCTGAAATCCTGTAGAATTAGCTTTGAGATCATATCGAGTCTATCCGGTCACTGGCAATACGTTCAAACGGTAGTCTCACATTATACTGTTTCATCTTTCCCCTTGATCCTGTTTTGGATTCTTGACTGGCGGCATAGGTTTGAACACTGCATGATTTCACATCCTGACACTAGTTGACCAAGTATAATCTGTCTCGGATCTTGTCAATCGTTTTGTTCACTCCGAGATGAGCACCATACTTTGCATCATCGACTTCTTCCGGGATTTCCAATACCCACTTTATTGGTACCACTAATTGCGTCTTCGCTACTTTTCCATCGGCGTTTTACAAGGCTCGTTTAAGAAGTTTAATTAGCTTTTAGCAGTAGCGCTATTTCACTATCATCCAGCTGATCTTTTTTTGAGTTACAGAAAAATACAAAAACTCTTTATTTCCTTGACATGTACAACACGTGTGGAAAACGTCAGAATAGCGAGTAAGATACCCAAGTGCCATAAACTAATACATATACAGGCAAGAGGAGATCATAGGTGTGACGTAAATTATAATTGATCGCTCTCTCAGAAAAATTAGTATATGAATGTGGATTTTTCCTAACATGCAACACACAAGAAAGAATATACATTGAAATAACGGTTAATATTTGTAATTCCTTGAATAGGTCTCTACACGAATGTAATAGGGCTTGAAAAGGATTGTTCTCATGATGCGCTTCTGAAGAATCAGAATACTGTCAATCTGTGGTGAGCCACCCCAACATATAATGCAGTAATTAATTCTTGAATAGATGTGTGCATAGTAGTATGTTTTAACAATATCAATGAGGTTAAACAAGACATAATTTTTTGTGGCGAGATTCTTGCAGATGCACTTGATGTGAGTCACCCATCTAAGCTGAGCATCCAAGTGTAATCCCAAAGATCTTGTGACTGGTTTTTGGTATAGTTGTTCCATTGGTGTAAACACACAGGCTGCGATCAATTATGCCAGACGTAAACCAGACCATGTCCGTTTTGGACACATTTAATGATAAAAAGTTCCGCTTACAATAGTCACTCATAGCCTCCGCGCAAATACTCGCGTATCATTTTTGGCGGATATTATTATGTTAGTGTCATCTGCAAACTGAGAAACATAGCCATCGGGAAAGCAATCTATTAAGTCATTTATGAACAGTACAAATAAGATCGGCCCCAAAGTACTTCCCTGAGGAATTCCCAGATCCAAAACTTGCTGCTGCGATTCAATTCTAGATTTATTGGAGAAATTGATCCTTACTTTTTGTTTCCTAGAATCAAGGTAAGATTTTAACCAAGATATTGGCTTAGCTGTTATACCATATGATTGTAATTTGAGAATCAACAGATCATGTCTGATTGTGTCAAATGCGCGGGATAGATCGAAATTTAGACATATAGTCTTATTTTTGTTGTCCAAATTTGACATTACATAATTCAATAGTTCGAACAAAGCATTTTCTGTGAACTTACCCACCTGAAAACCGAACTGAGATGGGTTCAATAGTTGGTTGGTCTTTATAAAGTATTTTAAGTTGTTGTAACACGTTTTTCTGATTGAACCCAAAATATAAGCAAAGGTTTTTTTTCCTAATTAATTTAAAAAAATTAATCCAGCCCCGAAGAGTCGTGTTACAAAGCCCAGCCCCTGTCGTGGGGTCGTTTGAGCGCCACCCGTTTTAGCCAACTAAACGGAAAAAGCTCTGCGGGTGTTGTGCAGGATGACTAGGTCAGCTCATAAAATTAACCGGTGCTTAGTACTTAATTTCAAACTATCATGAAAACGAGAATAATGGTGGGATTATAATCAACTAACTTAATCTATCAAGAAAACACAATCTAAAAATTTAAGGAACAATATATTTGCTACTAAGTTCTTTCTTTTTTTTTAAACACAGAAACAATCTATCTGGAGAAAAAAAGTTAAATTATAATGTGGTTAGTTAAAGACAAAAGAATGTTAAATGACTGTTAAAGTAATTGATAAAATAAACAGAGTACAATATGGAGATTGTACAGAGACCAATGCGGTTGGAAATACTCGGTTCTGTATGCCTTACCACTGAATGCACTAAATACTACTTATCAAAGTGATCATTTGGCGTTAACTAAGCTAATTACAACTAGGTATGCGTGCGCTAATAGCTGCACTGATTTTGAGTGTAGCAATGATAATATGCCGCAATGAACGGACACAATAATTAGATCAAAGAACTTGATAAGAATAAAAGAACCGAACTAGAATAAAACTATTGAAAGCGTGGGCTGTCGCTTGATTCATATAAAGAGATAAAATTCAGAGCGGTTATATCACTCGACTAATTAATGAAAATAATGAAATTATCGAGCCAGCGCTTGACTTTTATTAAAATGAGAGAAAATTCAAAGTAATCAGATTAACTGGTCCGATAAACCAGTGAATAAATGTAAATAAAGTTAATGAGCTACCTCAGAACTCGGCGTTCAATGTTTGATTTATATTAATGAAAGAAAACGAAAGCGATTATATTAAACGGATAAACATAAGAATTAATGAGACATAAAGCTTCTAGTACAATACCCAAATCCAGTCGTCAAACTCTGGTGGAGGCGCCGGGCACTTAGGAATTGGCTCTCGATGGCTCCGAGGGAAGATCTAGCCGAGGTGTCTCGATAGCTTGGGGTCGAGATAAGTGCTGCTGGTAAAACCTACTTCCAACCTACTAGAAGCAGGTGACTCTAGCGGCCGGTAAAGGTCGTGGCCTCCGAGAAAGAGGTTGTACTCTCCGGAAAAAGTTGTGGCCCTTCAATAAAGGTTCCAGAAAAACTCTGAAATAATCCAGTGCGCATTAAACGAAGCCCCCTTACTTTAATGAAAATCATAATATCTTGCATAAATACATCTTCTTTAGAAAACAAATTTTCCCCAGACAGAAAAAACAAAGGGACTTGCAATGCCCATCAGCAAATAAAAGAGATACTAACGTTCAGACAACTTGAATACAAAAAGATAGGTATGAATCACTCCTAAAAGAAAATATAAACTTCCCCATACGATCAAAATTAAAGTTGCATTAAAATAAAAATTCGGATTAGATAAAATGGAGTAGATAAGATAACATATGGGACACAAAGCAAATGGCGGCCATGCATAAAAAAAGTAACAGATAGAGCAATTAAATCATTAATTTAGGCAAAACTAGTGCAATAATTACCTCGATCGTGTGAGAGGGCTAACTAAATTCGACGGTCTCGGCCTTATCTGGCGGACGTGGAAGGACACTAGAGATAATGGGAAAAAACCATTAGCATCATGGCGTTGACGCGCTTCACAGGCAATAGAAAAAGAAATCCAGAGAAAATAACTCACCTAGTACATTATATAGATCCCGAAAAATCGGTCGTGTCCAAGCACAAGAGATTTCACAATATATCCCCAATAAATGGGGTGAATTAAATCACAAACTAAATATGTAGTCTCTGACTGCACTAGTAAACGTTCTTCTCGCCTTGAAAGGGAATCTGAGAAGAACTCTCGATTGGTTTCCGTCAATTTGCCTTCGAGATTAAATGCTACGTCACAAGTAGTGATGGGCGGAAACATGCCGAGTGGTTCGATACAAGGAATATTTCTAAGATAGCAAACAACTTGGTTCTCGTTTATTATGAGGATAACATGACGGCGGAAGCCACGAATAGTGAGCTAAAATTAAATTTTTCAAGAAATGCTAGGAAATAGTCTTATGAATGATAAACCTTCAAAAATTTAAATCGAGAGCGACAAACACGCGAGGCATAGCCCATCCCTATTATTTGGCCTAAACCTCACAAAAACTAGTCTGCCGTATAAAGCGATAAAGGTATTTAAAGCAGAGCAGAGTAGCAGAGGTCCAAAAACGATCTAACGATCTTCAGAAATGGAAGCCGGTAATTGGTGCTCCGCAACCAAGGGGTTCCCGAAAGGTTAGAAAATATGCCAACAATATTAAAATATGGATCAACAAGTGAAATGCAGCGTATTTACAGGTTTTACTAACGGAATTCTTAAAATAAAATATATAAATCGGTTGGCTGGCGGTTCCACGATAATGTAATATCAATCAAGCCAAGCTATTCTAATAATATTGTGCATCGCTTATCAACTAAAATAAATAGAGTCACAACGTGTTATAATTGCTAATACAAATATATAAGTAACCTATACTTAAAATATAGTTAATTCATATTAGGAAAGTGGCATCTTCAAGCGAATTGTCAGCCAATCAAATTAATAAATTTAGAATTAATAAACCGATGCGTGCAAAATACCGCATCTTTTTTCCTACATGCGGCATATAAATGAAATTTTAAAAATATTTGACATTGGCAAAATCGAATTGTCACATTGTCACAAAAAGCGTTCTCCAATATTTTTGAGAAAAACGAAAGCAGAGAAATGCCACGATAATTAGAGATCTGTTCGACTGACCCCTTTTTATGAATTGGAATAACGATAGCCTGCTTTAATACGGATGTGAATATGCCATCCTCGAACGATCTGTTCAGCCAGAGGACACTTAATATATTCGGTAACGTGACCCAATAGTGAGCATCGAACCCTCTGGATTCCTTTTTTGAAACTTTCTTAATTATATTACCAACCTCATCCGCTAATATAGGGAGCAGCTCCATCGATTCTCCAATAAATGGAGTAAAATTTAAATGTGAAAGGGTGGGGTAGTCTTTAACCAAGTTTTTAGGAGTTTCCAAAAAGAATCTATTAAACTCATCAGCAATATCATCAGTATTAATTGATATAATACCATTTTTCAGTTCGCTAGGCAAACCTCTCGACTTGTTAGCCGAGGTTTCATTTTTGATGATACTCCATGCAGCTGCTGATTTGTTTTCGGCGTTCAAAATCCCATTGTTAAAGTAATTTCGCTTCGCATTGTATATCGATCTTCTCTGATATATTTTTAAGGTGATATATAGTTCGTATGATTTTTGGCAGTTGCAATTTTTTATAGGTTCTATGGATGTCTCTTAAGATTTGATCTCTATTCTTAATTTCAGGTGTAATCCATTTATTTCCCGTAAAATTGTGTCTATATTTTTTCACTTTAGGAAAGCAGTTTAAAATTATTAGATTAAATCTATAAAAAAAAACACTAAACATCGCATCAGCATTATTTTGTTTCTCAAGACAAGCATTTCCAGTCTTCTGCTCGAACGGATTCAATGAAATTATTTATATTGTAAACACTCCTAAAATTTCTGCGATAAACATATAAGCAGTGATTGACAATCTTTTTTGTAACTTTCAACTGAATACGCTGCATAAAATGGTCCGACAAATCACAAAAAACAGTATCACAATCAATCCATTGAGAAGCCATAGGAGGCGAACAAATTTATTACATTTCTTGAAGCATAACTCAGTTTATCCTGATCAAAATTAACAAAACAATCCGTTTTGTAGCGATGTCCCTCTGATAGAATTTTTTGAAGTAATCCATCAAAGGTAACTAAATTTCCCGAAGGGGGCCGATATAAAGTAATAGCATTCAACACTCCATCACTCAAACAAGTTTTTAAAGAAACAAAATCAAAGTTTCCTTCAATGGGGTCGACATTGAGCGTCATGTCCTGAAATTGCTGTCTCTCACAAAACGGCCAATCCTCTTCCTAAAGAGTTGGAGCGGCAGTAGTAAGTGGCAAATGTATAGTTACCTAAAACAATAGAGTCCATCTCATCATTCGAGAACCAAGTTTCCGTCAAACAAACAACGTCGGGAAGTGATAAAGAGTCCAAGAGAACACCGAGTTCAGTCATCTTCGACCTTGCACTTCTAATGTTTAAGTGGCACATAGTAATTTTTTCCCCATTGGAAGGCTCACTGGAGGACTGCTCCACTGCTGGAGCTTCCGAATAAAACGAAATTGCTTGACCAAAATACCCATTGGTCATCTGCTCGAGTCATAAAGCTGGGAGAGTAGAGTCTCGTCATGAGCGCAACTGATACGAAAAGCGGAGTTTGTTCCCTTAGTGCCAGTTTCTTCAAGCCCGAATATCTTTATTCCTAGGATAATTACTATGGCTACATTTGTATTAACAATCGTCATAGGAAATATTTGAAGAATAAAGTTATCCCTACTTGAAGAAACTGGGCATTAGAGTCTAGTTTTTGTATCTCAAACTGCTGATTGTGCCAATGAACTCTAAGATTATTTTGGACATTATTTTCTGTAGTTGACTTGGTACAGCGACCAATATACACCCATATCCTGGACTCTGGAGCCTGAAGTCCTGCATCATTCTTCACACCTGAATTTTCTTTAATGACTCTAGAGTCCGATCGTCTTGTATGTGTATTGTCAGGGGATTGAAACTTGTTGGAGTTGGAAGCTCCACTGCTATTATTCCCTTTACCTGTCTTACGCGATGCGGGGACGTTCGGCCTAACATCGGCTGACATGACAGTGTTCACTGACGTATTAGAAGTATCTAAGTTATTATCACAGACTTCGCATGGGACCTGTTGGCGGCTTGATTGCCGAAGAATCATAATATCTTGTTCCAGTTTATCAATTTTATCCAATAGAGGTTTTTGGTAGCAGCCCTAAGAACAGATTCCATAATTTCACGAATTTCGTCTTTTGAAATAACAAGCGCTGGCCGAACCTTTTCTGGTTAATAGTCATGCCTCAGGAAAAGCAAGAAGAGCTGGCAACTTGTCGATGAATATCAGGAGAACTATGCGTGGTTCTGTACCAAAACTGACCCTTGACCTTATCCGATTTTATGTTCTAATGTTGTTGAATATGGTAAGTTTTATGCAGACAATTGTAGTTTTTATTACTTACTGCGAGCTATAGTTTGCTAATACTTCTTCCTAGTATATCTAAATGTTATAATATTGTTACAGCTAGCCTAACAACCATCCGAACGTTTTTGTGCTACCCTATACAACTAGCCGCCTCGCTTCTTTGTCTGTATGACTCATCGCCCGGCCGGACGCGAAGTTTCGGGATCGCTGGAATTATCTCGATGGCCTCGTCGAGATCATATAGAGTGGCCTCGGAATACTTCCCGAATATTCGTGATAGATTTAAGATTATATATAAGCAGACCTAAGGCGAATGTTAGTCAGTTCAGTTCAGTTAATCATTGAGTGTTGAATAGATATTAGTGGTAAAGTTATAAGACTAGTTTAGTGAGTTAAATTGTATACAGTGGTAGTGAATAAAGAGAGTATTAGTTGAAAATAGCAAAGTTGTAATTCTGTTAAGAACCCACGGGAAAAACGTAACAATATTTTGTATGACACAGATAACACAATATTTTCAATGGAGGAGAACGAAGTAATATGCTAATGTTACCGCGCTATGTTGCCATGCTCTGTGGGCCAGTGCTGATCAACCTTAAACTTGATTTGCCTAATGGGAGCGATTCCTTCTCGTCTATTCTTTGGCAATGTATATACTTATCCTCGCAGGGTCTTCTGGATGAAGCATCTGCATTATTATGCAGTCTTCCTGCCTTGTGCTTAACCTTTAAGTTAAATTATTGTAACTCTTCCTGACTCGACTTTGAGCTCCTAGCGTCTCTGGATGGAGATCTAGACTGTACGTGTACTCGACAGTCTCTCTTGAAAAGTTCAGTCCTGCCACATCTATAGCATTGATTTGAAACATTTCGGTTACGTGGCCTATATCTTCTAGTGGCTCCCGAAATCTTTGTATTTGACAGTCTCTTTTGAAATGTCCAGTCCTACCACATCTATAGCACGGATTTCTAACATTTCGGTTACATGGCTTAACTTCTAGTGGCTCCCGGAATTTCCCCGTGGCCTGAAGGATTTGGGTTAATATCTTCAAAATTCCGCTCATCTCAGTTAATTCACAACTGTTCTCCTGCTTTTCTTCCTGGATGAATACCCCCCTGATTGTTGGCTTAGAGATGTTACAGGCCGCCTCGATTTCTAGGGCTCTACCCAAAACTTCACGGCTGTTACCAAATTTGACTAGACGTAACATCTTCTGAGTTTCTGGATCTCTGATACCATCCATGAAATATTGTGCAGCAAGTTCCTCTTGAAATTTTTGTTGCTCCCGGGTAGGCCTAACGTCTGCCTCAAATTCTTGCAGGTTTTCACCAGGTTTCTAATATTGGTACTTTACTTGTGCCTGATAGAGTTATCTTCTGCGTTGGTCTCCAAATCGTCTCTCCAGGGCAGCTACAAGTATGTAGTTCTTACCTTGCATTTAGTGCACGCTTATTTGCGTGAAAAGTTTTTCAGGCTTTGGAACATAATAAATACTAAAATTAAAGGCGTGAAAAATGTATATTTAAGTGTCTTATGTGCAATATATCCAAGTCAGTAGCTATCGTAGATACAATTTACTCATTGCCCCAACAATGGTATCTATGGTAATTATGACGCGGGTGGCGTTGTTCGTTTTAGCCACATTTTAATTTTAGGTTTGGAGAGTGCAATTCAAGACCTTAAAAGAGGCAAATTTGTGTGTCCATATGCATGCAACAAAAGAATTGAAAAATATTACCACTGGCAAGATGTTTCCACTAGAACGGAAATTGTTTATAAAACCATATCTCAAGAAGAAACCAAAACTTTACGGCAAATGTTGTACAGGTGTGTATTTTGGTATTGTTTCGCGGTTCTTCGGTTGAACTAATTTTACATAATATATTAAAATATTTTGGTAATTTCTCTTATTGTAATAGAGCGTTTAAAATATGTGACTGTAACACACATATCTAAAACAAAGTTACTTGATATCAAAGATAGTATATCATGTGTTTACACAGGCTGGTTCATGAGGTATTTATACCAAATATGAATTTCTAGCTTCATAGAGATGGCTCGCGATTCTTTTTCGGCAAATATTTTTTACTGACTTCGGAAGCCATTTATTTGAGAATATTCATTGATATTAATTCTAAACCAAATTTGAGCCCAAGGTGAAACCATTTTGTACAGGATGTTTTCGTATAATTTGGAGCGCCCCTAGAGTGATTATTTTAAGGTATATTAAAAAACTTTAAATACAAAAGTTGTAGAGTATTTCACGAAACACCGGTAAAAAATAAATGAACATGACAAAAAATATCAACTTTTGTTCTTTTAAATGAATCGCCTTCTATATAATTAATTCATTTATCAGATAGACAATTCGTTACTGATTCCGAATATATCGGAGTTGATGCCTCTATAATTAAAATTAACTGACAAAACCGGTTTCATATCATGTATTTATTGTAGCTGTAGGAAATAAGTGTATACTTAATTAGTAATTATGGCTAAATTTCATCTACTTTTTTATTGCTATTTGAATTATTTTTGTTCATTCACAGAATCACAGAATTCTGACATAAAAAGTCAGAATTCTGAGATAAAAAGTCAGAATTCTGAGATAAAAAAAAGCCAGAATTCTGAGATAAAAAGTCAGAATTCTGAGATAAAAAGTCAGAATTCTGCGATAAAAAGTCAGAATTCTGGGTTTAAAAGATTACGTAAGAAATATGGTAATATCGATCCAGAATGCTAGTATTAGCAATCGTAATCGTATTGGAGCGCATAAAACAAGGCTTAAAGTGTAGTTGGGTTTGGAGCAACATGTAGTTATAGATAAATATAAAGCACTTACATTACTATTTATCTTTTTATCTCGGAATTCTGACTTTTTATCTCAGAATACTGACTTTTTATCTCAGAATTCTGACTTTTTATCTCAGAATATTGACTTTTTATCTCAGAATTCTGACTTTTTATCTCAGAAATCTGACTTTTTATCTCAGAATTCTGACTTTTTATCTCAGAAATCTGACTTTTTATCTCAGAATTCTGACTTTTTATCTCAGAATTCTGA
>MU183272.1:65359-76657 GCA_016904865.1 Pissodes strobi | reverse complement strand
ACTTTTTATCTCAGAATTCTGACTTTTTATCTCAGAATTCTGACTTTCTTATCTCAGAATTCTGACTGTTTATCTCAGAATTCTGACTTTTTATCTCAGAATTCTGAATTTTTATCTCAGAATTCTTACTTTTTATCTCAGAATTCTGACTTTTTGTCTCAGAATTCTGATTTTTTATCACAGAATTCTGACTTTTTATCTCAGAGCTGATCTAAAATATTTTCTCTTGTGTGACCCCAGGACACCGTCCTATGTTCCAGTATAGCTAGAAGGTTGAAATTTGTAGCCAGAGTAAAATGAGGATCCTGGACGACGGCCCCCCGTTTGTCCAGGAGAGGAGGGAGAAGAAAAAAAATTATTACGGAAGAGCTAAAAATTGTTCGGAAAGTTAATAAAAGTATTATAAAACGAAATAAGGAAAAAAAAATAGCAAAAAAGTTAGAGAAACGCGGTTTTCGGCGAAACAAAGGCGAGGTCGGGGATGGCAAAAATGGAAAAAAAATGCTTTATGAAAAAAATTAATTTTTGAATAAAGGAGAAAAAAAATTGAAAAAAATATAAAAAATTTTCGGAAAGTTAATAAAAGTATTATAAAACGAAATAAGAAAAAAAATTAATAAAAAAAACAAAAGGTTGTTCGGAATGTTAATAGAAGTATTATAAAACCAAATAAGAAAAATAAAATAAAAAAAAAGAAGAAAACATTGTTCGGAGAGTTAATAAAAGTATTATAAAATGTATAAAAAAGTATAAAAAAAAAATAAAAAAAAATAATACAAAAAGTTAGAGAAACGCGAAAAGGCGAGGTCGGGGATGGCAAAAATAAGAAGAGAAAAATGCTTTATGAGAAAAAACAAAATTTTTTGATTAAATGGGAAAAAAATTGAAAAAAATTTAAAAAATGTTCGGAAAGTTAACAAAAGTATTTTAAAAGAAATAAGAAAAAAATTAATAAAGAAAAAAGATTGTTCGGAAATTTAATAGAAGTATTATATAAAACCAAATCAGAAAAAAAAATAAAAAAAAGAAGAAAAAATTGTTCGGAAAATTTTAAGTATTATAAAATGAAATAAGGAAAAAAAATTAAAAGTTAGAGAAACGCGGTTTTCGGCGAAAAAAAAGCGAGGGGATGGCAAAAATGGGAAGAAAAAATGCGTTATGAAAAAAAACAAATTTTTTTGAATAATTGGGAAAAAAATTGAAATGTAAAATGTTCGGAAAGTTAATAAAAGTATTATAAAACCAAATAAGAAAAAAAAGTAAAAAAAAAAGAAAAAAACATTGTTCGGAAAGTTGATAAAAGTACTATAAAACGAAATAATAAAAAGAAGTTAGATTAACGCGGTTTTCGGCGAAAAAAAAGTGGAAAAAAAGGATAAAAAAAATAAAAAAGTGTCGAAACCGGGGGCAAAAGGAGAAAAAAAGAGCTTCAAAAAATATATAAATACTCATTGCCTAATATCTCTTTCAGAAGATTCACTTCAGTTATGTGCTTATAAAGGTGAGGCACGTATTTTTTTTATGGTTTAGTGCTGGTTAATTTATACCGCGGTATAATTACATCTATAACTTTTTTTTCTTTGCATATAGAACTCTCCACTAAGTAAGATAATTTCGGTGTTTTTTATTTGCCGTTCTTTATTTATCATATTAACGCTAACTTAAGGAAATTATAAAGTTTCTTTTCTTAGTCAAAATTGACTATTTCAATAACGTTTAGATGCTATCTTAGATTTTACGGGTGTTCCTTTGTTTAATGTATTGTAATCACAGCATAACTGGTTGTCTCTACTGAGAAGGGTATATCATACCCATAGGAGGGAGGTTGTTTCGCTGTCCTCTAGTTTCCATCTTGTTACAAGATGGCGGCAACAGAGAATACACGTCAAGGTGACGAAAATGTTAAGTTTGCTTTTGAATGTTACCAGTGTAATTGTGTGTGTAAACTGCGGAAAGATCTTTCACAATTCTTGCGTAAGACGTGATTGGAGCGAAAACGTCCAGTTCATAGGTAAATCACGAATCAAGTGTTGTGATGCCGACTTGGAGGTTAGTTTCAGAAAGGATCCTGAAATTGAGTATTTGAAGCGGTTATTGGCCGAGATGGAAGACAAAAACAAGGTCCTGCATGAAAATGCTGCCCTTTGTAGACAGAGGTATGAGGCTAAAATTGCTATAAGCAAAGAAAAGCTGGAAAATGAAATAAAAAATCCAAGTTCCCCTAACTCCCCTCCACACCTGGAGGCTGACTTGGGAGTCTCTATGATAGATGGCGCTGTGAGTAGGGAGATTTCTAGATCCGAAATCCAAAATACGGAAAATCGTCCGTCTCTCGGTAGCTCGCTAGATGGCGCTGAGAATAGTGCGATTCCCTATATCGAGATCCAAAATATCGAAAATTATTCGCACTCTAGTAGTTTAAAAGTGGATTCGAAAGAATTACCCAAACCATCCAATAAATCAAACGACCAAAATAAAAACAGGCAATTACGGAAGGAAAACGAGGTGAGAGAAGATAATCAAGAACCAAAATCAAACACGGCGGAAGGAACTTGGATCACCCAAAAACGTAGAGGTTTCAAGACGAATCGTGCTAGGCAGGATTCTGCATTCAAAAACGAAAAAGGTAGAGCTAATATAAACCGCCCACCACCAATAAAGGGTACAAATAGTACTGATGAGCTGTTACAAGTTGCTCAAAAAATGCAATGGATATTTGTATCGGGCCTATCAAGCCGGACGAAATCTGAAAATGTTGTGCAATTCCTAGCCAATAATGGCCTCGACAAGGATGTTATCTGCGAAAAAATGCAAACTAAAAAAGAGAAACAGGTCAGCTCTTTCAAAATTGGAGTGCCCCAAGAAAACAAAGAGAACATTTTGGACCCATCATTGTGGCCAAATGGAGTTAGGCTAAACTTTTTTATGAATCTACAGAGACGTCGACCTTGGGCAAACCGCAATCTTGCGGACCCAGAAAGGTAGACGGGGACAAGTTAGAAGATTCCGCCACCTTTCGGCTGAATATATTTCTCTTGAACATATGCTCTCTGAGGAATAAGATTGGGGAACTGGAGGCCTTTTTTGTGGGAAGAAGTCCTCTGTAAAATGTTGTCTGCTTAACCGAACACCATCTAAGAAGTGAAGAGATTCAAAACCTTTACATAGAGGGATACAAAGTTGTGTCGTCTTATGCCAGAACTAGTATGGGACATGGGGGCACAATCATACTAACACGGTCAAGTATCCCCTGTCAGAATGTGGAGATTATTGTAAGTTTGACTGCTGAATTTCATTGTGAAATAGCTGCTATTGAACTTAAAGTTTGTAATGTTTTAATTGTTACTGTTTATAGAGCTCCGGATGGAGATTTTAATATGTTCATTGATGCAATTACGAATCTTCCATAATTCGGGCGACCGTTTCAGGTATGTGATCATAAGTGGTGATTTCAACATAATTTTTAACAAAAATAACCACAGAAAAAATACTTTGCTGGACTTACTTCGGGGTCACAATCTGCACCAGCAAGTCTTTTGTAACACCAACAAGGTAAATTGCATAGATAATATCTTTATTAACTTTAGGGACATGCTAGAATTCCACACTAACGTTTTCGACCCGGCCCTCTCAGACCATCTAGCATTGGACCTGAGCGTGGATATTATTACTCTGTTGACACCAACTACATCTGGTGGAAAGTATCAACCAATTACCAGGATGGGAATTTATAGATTGTATTCTGCTTTGGAATAGCAGGATTGGAGTTTTGTTTCATTACAGGAGGAGAGTGTGGACAGCTTGCTTGACACCTTTCTTAGCATAATAATAAATCAAATAAAAAATTGCTTTCCTCTCAAAAATAAAAAATCTTACAAAAATAATGTGATTAAATGGTTTAATAATGACTTAAAAAATAGGAGGGAAACCCTCAAAATCCTTTGTGAATCTCAGCAAAACAATCCGTCACATACACTGAGTCAACTGATCAGACAGACCAGAAAGGAATATAAAGCCAAAATAAGGGAGGCCAAGGGAGCTGCCTACACAAATTACATTGTAAATTCCAACAGTATTGTTAAAACCTCCTGGGAGGTTGTAAATGAGTGTCGGGGTGTCCGCAGGCGAGGTGTGAGTGATAGTAGATTGACTGCTGAGGAGTTTGATACTTTCTTTGCTGGCATGGCGGAGAAACTGGTTGGAGATCTACCTGAAGCTTCCAAGGACCCTGAGGAGTATGCCGGCACCAAGGTTACCTGGACGCTGTTTTGAGTTTGGGGAGATCACATGCAATCAGGTAAGAGATGCAATAGACTCTCTGAAGAATACGAGCAGCAGGGGCATCATCTATGGTATAAATACTAAAATCATAAAATCTCTAAAGAATATCATAATAATTCCACTTACCAAAATAATAAATGTCTGTATTCGAAAAAAGGTTTTTCCTTCTAGTCTGAAAAAAGCTAATGTCATACCAATCCATAAAAAAGGGGATAAGAACGACCCTAATAATTACCGCCCCATTTCCCTTCTGCCTATATTTGCAAACGTTTTTGAACATCTTTTAAAGTGCCAACTTTATAATTTCTTTGAAGAACATAACCTCTTTTGCAATTGTCAATTTGGATTCAGAAAGAACTTATCTGCAACCCTTGCTATTCTGGATCTCCTGGGGTTCATATCGGAGGCTTTTGATGAGAGACAGTATGTTAGTGCTACGTACTGTGACCTGTCGAAGGCCTTCGACTGTGTGTCCCATGGGATCTTGCTAGAGAAACTGAGGCATATGGTCTGACGGAGGGGAGCATGGCATTGTTGGGCAGCTATTTGGTGGACAGGCACCAGAAGAGTACCTTTAATGGGAGAACTTCAACATGGGGTTCCGCAGGGGTCAATATTGGGGCCTTTGTTGTTCCTAATTTACATCAACGACATTAAACGAGCTGTGCCTAATACTAAAGTTTTACTATTTGCCAATGTGATGATGTTGAGAACTTGAATGAGAGAATGAGTGCTGACATGAGAGATCTTAAGGAGTGGTTTGTAGCAAACAAACTTACCCTTAACAATGAAAAAACAGTTAGCATGGTGTTTGGACTGAGGGAGATTGATATTGAAAATCCAACTGACGTGAGATTTCTGGGGGTTCACCTCGACCCAGAACTAAGGTTTGAGCGCCATGTGGACTGTGTTGCTGGGCGACTTTCGGGAAGCTTGTTTCTCCTAAGAAATTTGGCCCGCATAGTACCGGGAAGTGTACTTCTGCAGACTTTCCATGCTGTTTTTCAGTCGGTGGCCAACTACGCCATTCTTGTATGGGGTCATGCGCCGCAAGCCAAACGCATCTTCGCATTGCAAAGAAAAGCGGTACGTATCATAGCAGGACAGGGTTATAGGGACGACGTCAAGGAAAGTTATATTAACCTCAATATTCTAACCCTCCCTTGTAGATATATATATGAATGTCTTCTCTATTGTCATAAAAACCAGGATATGTATAACAGAAACGCATCATACCACTCTTATAATGTCAGACATGGAACTGATCTTAGGGTACAGTTTCACAGGCTCCTTAGATCGCGCATATCTGTGAATTACTACTGCCCAGTCCTTTACAACAGACTACATGAATGAACCAAACTCTTGCCTGAACGTTTGTTTGGGCTTAAGCTGAAAAAGTATCTCATAAGAAAAGCTTGTTTTTCTGTGGATGAATTCCTGAATGAACCTGTGATATCTGTGTAATGTATTGTATTTAGTGATTTTAATGAATTTTATATATGTTGTATTCGAATAAGTCTTTTAACAGTGATTGTTGCTTATGTAGAAGGACTGAACGTAGTATTTAACGTATTCATTTATTATTAGAACTAGTGTTTTAACTATGTGTATGTTTCTTAGCTGAAATTACCTTTTGTTGACGTGAGTAAGGATGTACAATATACATCTGTAAACTTGTAATATATTTGATTTGATTTGTGGGCCTTTCCCATTCAATGATGGGCTTGTTACCTTGATTGAGTCAGTATTATACCATTCTTACGTTCCCCTGTATGAGGATATGTAATCGAGGTAGATTTAGCAGGACTTTCAGTGCTGCAGTTGGGGTTGTTCTCATCGCTCCCGAGACGCACAGACATGCCAGCCTTTGTACGCCTTCTAGTTGCCTGATTACACCTGTTTGCGTGGCCTTTATGCCCTAGGCTATAGAGGCATAGGCTAACATATATACAATGTTATATTATCACCAATTAATTATCAGATCCCAAATTATAACTCACTACTGCTTGTATTCTAGATAGAACTACTGCTAAAAACTGTTTTGAAATTGGACGCGTTGTTGTTATTCAGATCAAAGATAAAAATACTCGGCAGATGGCGCTGGACGACAAATTGCTATCAAATTAGGAATTACAAATTAAATATCTATTATCAGATGTAATACGTTGAAATCCTGTCACCACCAGTCTTCGTATCAATCAGTCCTACCAGCACCGTCTGAAAACAAACACCTACGCTAGCTCGGCTGAGGGTGGTCCGAAGTTTATCTTTTACCACTAGCAAGTTCCAAAATGATGTACCTGAATATGGAATTAAATCAATATAGGTTAAAGTCCAAGTTGCGGTTGGACGCCACCAAGTTTACTTTTGTTGGCAAAGCCCTATCGTTGTTTATACGGACACAGTAAAAAAACCTTGGAAATAAAAGAAACAGAGTCCAAACCCAAGTGTCAAATAAGTAAATAATTACCTGTTGTAGTCTACGCTACCTGCACACAGTTACCACACAAGATCT
The DNA here is from genome assembly GCA_016904865.1 of Pissodes strobi. Classification (NCBI taxonomy): domain Eukaryota; kingdom Metazoa; phylum Arthropoda; class Insecta; order Coleoptera; family Curculionidae; genus Pissodes; species Pissodes strobi. The sequence continues at coordinate 69,861 of MU183272.1, read as the reverse complement.
AGATTCTCAAATTCACACAAAATAACAACAGAAAAGTGAGACCAATACTTTTATTTTGAGAGTAAAATAAAGCAAGCTCCTCTAGCCTTGTAAGAGAATTCACTAAACACACCCTCTTGTCAACTTGACAGTCTAAATTGAAATTTTAATAGGTGTCAAGAAAAAGTTAGAAAGTTCACTTCCCCGTAACGCTCTGCTGTAACCTGCTGCAACCTAAACGGTGATAAAATTACTGGACTTTATCACATACACTATTCTAAGTTAATTCAACTCTGTTAGAATAGCCTTTCCATAAGCCCGAGTTGCAAGTTTCTAACAGAAACCAAATCCCTCAAAGTGCCATGTTACGTTTTGATATCAATGCCAGAAAAAAGGAAAATAGAATGGATAAACTTCCTCGGTTATAAAATGCGTTAGAGATTATCCAAAAATCTAATACCCGAAAGAATAAAGTAATGGGACTATGCCGGCGTAGCTACACTTCACAAAAGGTATTATATATACTCTAGTGATTGAGATAATTGTTAATAAATACTATTGAAAATATTAAGGCTGTTAAAAATACTGTTTGAGTACTAAATTTTGATGAAATTAAAAGTCTTTGTTGACTAAAAGTAAAACACTTATCTGAGTAAGGGACCTCCTGTAAACCAGAGAGAAGTTCTCTTTTTCCTTCTCCATGTTTTTAGGGAAGAAAATGTTCCCGAACGTCTCAGTCAATTAACCAGTTAAAACTAGGTTCATAAATTGACAATCATCATTCTTTGTTGTCATCCAAAACGAATGAGTAGCCTAATTTCGTCAGGTTCCAAAAATGTAGTTTTTAACAACCCTACGGGGAATCCACAAGTAGAACCCTAAACCGGAAATTAATCCATAAAAGCAAACGAACATGAATATAACGGAAATGCCAAAACTCGGCCCCAAAAATCTAATTGAAATTCTACATTCAAAACAACTTACCCATAACTGGGGTTCACCAAAACCTTCCCGTATATCTCAAAGAAAAACTGGGATTATCGCCATAATGGCTGTTGGTAGAAATTAAATCTTCTACAGTACAACATCCCTCTCCCGAAAGTCTAAAACGGCTTCCAACCCATTTCATCTGAGAATTGAAATACTTTTCGGGAGCTAATTCTTCTCACCCAGGGAATCTTCTTCGGCTAATGACGAAAACAAAAGACTAACTGAATCAACAACAACCGATTCTTCTGTTTTCCCTCATCCTTCTAGATTAATAAACAGAAAAAAAAATCTGTAATCACGTCAAAATCTATCGACTGTCATTCAACTAAATACCTTAAATGCCAATTTGAATACTGCTCTCAGGATACTAGTCAGGGTCGGTCTTATCGAAAAAAGACAATAGAGATGATTTTCCAAACGATATTCCTTCCTAAAATGACTTTTATAAATAAAAGAATATCCACCCGTAACAAACTCGTTAAAATTAAATGAAGAGTAAAGGCTGAGTGCAGTGACGTAGCGAGGAAGTCGCGGGCCCGTGGTCAAATATTTTATGTGCCCAACACCCCCTCCTGATAGCATTACACACTATTCATATAAAATAAACCGCATTTTTAGGATATTTATTATATTATACGTAAATAAACTAATATAAAAACAAACGTATTAAAATATAATAATAAATGGAGATATAATTATTATCAATTATAAAAATTGCCCCTTTCTTACTTTTTCAGAAGCGAACTGTTTAATAAGTTTAGTAACGTCCAAACGTTGTTCAATTTTAGTTCTTACTGACAACACTGCCATCGAAGACAGCCTTATGTGACTGATGCGGTTTCTTAAATAAGATTTTATGACTTAATTTAGATACTGATCTTTTTGCTGATGCAACGGTTACTGGTATGCCAAAAACAAAAAACACGCTGTATAAGGACAAAATTTGATTTTGAAAGTTTTCTGAAATATTCTCAGGGTATTTGTTCTGAAGAAGCCCTTCTTCCGGTCGCAATTCTGCATCGGAATAGTTAAAATTTTAAAGTTGCTGGCCACTTGCTGTAAGCCGGCAAAAAGTAATGTTGTAACGGAATATATGCTATATTCCGCTACACTAAAATTTCGATTCAATTGCAAATGATTTTCGATATTTAATATTTAAGTCGCGTGACATCTATTCACGAATGGGTTTATTTCGTGCGAATAACGATTTTAGAAGCGCTAGTACGCTGTTTTATACCTACAATTCGTGAATTTATTTTACTATAGATTACTATATTTAATATTGGGTTTGATGCTACGTGGTTTATAGTGCTAATCACGTTATAAATTAGCCAATAAAACATCAGCAAGCATAATTAGTCAAACGTCTTGAATTTTGAATGCGAGAGATTTTATTTTGTGTTAAGACGTTGACGGGTAAGTGCTTATTTTTCAATCTTGAAATATTTAATTCATCTTGCAATATATTTAACTAACTCATTCATTTTTAAATACATAATTAATAATTGTTTCTGATTCGCTTAGTCTTATTTGACTAAAGCAAGAATTTAGCATTTTTATATTAAACTTTTAATTAGCTTACATCTTCAGTATTTTTAAATTATTGTCGTACCTTTTGGGTAATAATGCCGATTTATTGGTGAATATTTGCGTCTCTCATTAATCAAATTCATGTAATTTGAAAGGGGCCTAGTCCAATTTAGGGAGAACGTAATTATTTCATCATTCAGTGGTCACGCACAATTTTACGTATTTTCATTCAAATTGAACAGTATTATTTGGGTTAATTCTCGGAGTAAATTCTATATACTCCTGCAAAGGTAGTAAGTTGAATTTTCAGTAGAATTTCTCCGAATTTTCCCTGCACACAAGTATAATAACTGCACTCACCCTGTCTAGTCTCAATCCTGATGTACCGACATTACTTTGCATTTATGAGAGGTTAATCTCACATATGTAAATTTATCTGGTTTTATCTTTTATCTTAATTTCTATCTCGATGCGAGATAGTGATTATATTATCTTTATCTTTAATTGAATTGAGGCGCAATTGCGCGGAGTTTTCGTTTATGTGCCAAGGGCTTAAGTAAAGTCATAGTACTTACTTATTTTGAGTCATAAGACTCATTGTTAGAGGTTGTACCAAAGTATACATAAACTAGTAGCTCCACTCCCCCAAATGTTTTCAGCCAGTCGCCGAAAATCCGCAGATTGTTGGCAGCATGTGGAGCGTGTTAGTTTAATCAGTCGTTCGTGTGTAGGCAGAGTGTTCAGAACAGAGTCGGATTTGTGAAAATCCTTAATTTTATTTGTATTTTAATATTTTATTTGGACTTCAGTGGAAATGTATACGAAGCAAAGTAAAATACAAAGGCAAATAGGTAAAATATATAGCCGGATCAGGGAATAGATAATATAGTAATAAAATTAGGTGAAGAAGGCGACAAGACCGGAAAAATCGTCTGGGTGTCAGAGTTTTTTTTAGAAAGAATAAGATTTTGCTTGCTATTTCTTCGATATAAGTTTATATATATAACGATAAATGCTTTGTAAATATTAAATATATTTTGGCCCTGTGAAACTAAACCAAAGTTGATTCGACGACTAACCCAAATTAACCAAATCTATTAAAATTGACTATAATGTATCGGAACCGATTCAAATGACTAAAATAATTTGAAACTAACGGAACGTTTATTGGACGACTAACCAAATCTATTAAAATTGATTATGACGTCTCGGAACCGATTCAAGTGATTAAAATAAGTTGAGACTAAGTGAAACTAGCCGAAAGTTGAATCGACGACTAACTCAAATTAACCAAATCTATTAAAATTGCTCATAAGGTATCGGAACCGCTTCAAATGGCTAAAATAAGTTGAGATAAGTGAAACTAACCGAAAGTTGAATCGACGACTAACCCAAACTAACCAAATCTTGTGTAATAGAAATATTATCATTTTTTTTATTGTTTAACCGAGTAATGATTATTATGTTGTTCGATGCTCGTGGAGCTCTGACGAGTTCCATCGAGAGTAGTACAAATATACACTTACCGAATTCGATCAGATCACCCTCGTTAAAATACCCGGCAAGATCGGAAACCAGGCCTTGTAGCAAGTTGTAAAGTGAGCGCGCAATAGTGATAAATACAAAAGCGTTAAACAAATCGATAAACAAATCGCAACGGCTAATACGGGAAACATTAGGTTGTTAGTCGACAAAATCCGCCTCAAATAACTCGGCGTAAAACAAATTTTAAAATCGACTTAACGTCTGAAAGGCTTCTCTGGAAAAGGGCTCGTACCTTCCAAGCTGAAAAAGACGACCCGTTCGCGTCTCGACAGATGAAGCCGAGCGCAAGAAAATTTACTTCGGCGTTCCTAGACGTCAATCAGAACCCAATCAGAACAGATTTCCTTGGTCACGCGCGACAGAAATAAAAATCGAATCTAATATCGGAATTAGATCTCACATTTCGAACGTGAGCCTGAATAGTACCGGGGCGTATCAAAAACTTACTTCTAATTAAT
>MU183272.1:0-29720 GCA_016904865.1 Pissodes strobi | reverse complement strand
AAAAGTCGGCCAATAAGAAGCCATGTATTCTGTACTCTACTACTTCGCCAACATTTTCAAACTAAATACTTAACACATTTGTGCGCTAGACCATCGATATTCTCTTCGTCATGAAAACGTGCGGAAATACGTATATCAAAAGTGCATAACTGTGTCCCCAATTGTGAAATTAAATTGCGAAACCCAAACTTTTTAGGCCGTCAGAATTTTGGTTAGTATTGCAAATTTACGGTATCTACATTCCACTTACCAGGTATCTTTTTTACTAATCACTACTTTAATTACCATTATTTATGGTAAATATATATCGGTTCTTAGAACCGTATGTTTTTGCTTTCAAAAACATACACAAAACATCATCCAATTCAAATAAATTACTCCGTTTTACGTGAAAAAACAATCTATAGCGCTCTTCTACGAGAGCGGGACTATAATACTTTTGAAGCTATTTACACTGGTCTTACTCCGTAGGTCGGTTACTACTCAGTACAAATTCCAATAGTATTTCTAAAATATCTTTCAGTTCAGCTAATATACAAATAATCATATAGATGATCACTATAAAAGACACTAAGGGGTTCGTTATTGTATGCTAAGTCTGGTCCTCGGCGGGTTCTCGTTGATCTTGCGTAGTGCAGTTCCAAGACAGTCTCTTGTGGATACTGGCATCTTTTGCGTCGTTTTTCTGAAAACCAATTTAATTATTTTGTTAACCATATTATAATTCCTATGTATTTATAAAATGGTCGTTAAAAACAAAAAAAAATTAAAAAACACAATTTTAGCATCATATTTAAATAGCTATGGTTTAAAAACGAATTAGCGGATTTTGATAAGTATTTCAGATTCTGATGCCTCGTGTTAAGCCGTCGGCGGCGCCACACGATGTGTGTAACGTTGCAAATGTTACCGAGGCGAGCAAGCCGACCCCATAGCGGAATTTGTTTTTTACCTTCAGAGTTGAGTATCGCTTAATAGTGCCGTTACATAAATAAATCAATTCAGTAGAATGTATATTTTGTACAATACCGGCCATCTCGTCGTAAAAACGTCTTTCTGAGGAACAGAATTCATTCTGTGAGACGAAATTTCCAGCCGACCTAGCTAATTACGCGGTAGCCGTACCAAGGCCTTTTTTGTCGGGGTGACGCAATCACGTGTGACATACGTGCATATATCCAGGAAGCCGTGTCTACAGCCTCACAGTTTACTTTATTGATTTCGTATTTTTGAAGATTTTAAAAGGTGTACCTTTATCCTAGCTGCCACGGGATTGTTTGGTTAATATTTATTTCATTATACCTACATATATTTTTTATTTATACAATAATAATTGGGTAATATTAAAATATTAATAAGAATCTTAGCTATAACGTAGAATAGCAAGTAATTATCATTCTAGTAATATTGGTGATATAAAATAAGATAATCGTATTATTGATTTAACCAAAAGTATTTAGAACTTCAAATTGATTTGAGATAGGATTAATTGTCCCACACTAGTGGTGTAAGATTTTTTTAATAAACAAACTATTTGTAATCCGGAGGTACATTTTGGCAAACTGCGGTGAAGATATTATCTAGTCTAAATAACAAATCTTCTCAACGCACTTTCATAGGCTATTTTTGCCAAATTTTATTACCCTATTTTCAGGAAGCTTTAATAATTGATAAATTTCGTGCAACAAAAATTTAGTGGCGCCCTACTCTAACTGCCAAACACTTCAACCCACACCTTCGATAAAAAAAAAATAAACTGCTGAGTGTGTCAGGCAGATTATGGACCACCTAATAAGCATTATCATTTGCATCCAACGCTTAAGGCTGGTAACATGTGTGTGACATTCCGTTTTGGTCACTAACTGTAACCTGTTGTTAGTGAATTTCTAGTAAGCCCCTGGTACTATTCGGGTCCCCGCTGGTAGTTCGACATTTAAATCCGATATTTAATTCGAATTCATATCTCTCTGGGCTTTCGTCATAATCTCTGTCGTTCCAAGCTTCGCGAGTTGCGCGATGTGAAAATCCTGCGCGCAGTTTTCATTTTGCAGGCGCGCGCGACGCGACGACACCTTCGTTTCTCGGTCAGGTACGGCACTTTTCAGAGGCTTTCCTGTTGAGTTGCCAATGTATTTAAATCTGGTTTAATCCCAGGCATCCTAGAAGGATTTTATCGACAAACAACGTAGAAATTCCCGTATCGGCAATTTCGATTTGTTTTCGTTAGTTTTAGTGCTGTAGATACGGGAATACTTCGCCAAGCGAGGATTTCGGGTTTTGCTTTGTCTAGTGTTGGAAGCCATTGTGGTGTTTGGTGTTTTGTGTAACGTCTTTCTGCCCTCTTGTTAGGAGGTAAGTTTTCTTTATCAATTGCAGATGTTTTGCGTTTCTCGTGTCTTTATTAATTGAATTTGTGTATTATTTTGCTTTTTATTTATATCGGACTCGATTTAGTAGCTTAATTAATCGGCGTGACGTCATATTAATTAGAGATTAATTAAGGCTTATAGGCTTTTATATTCGGATGACTTAGTCATTTGTATTTATTCGCTGGGTTTCGCGATTGATCCATTTAACACTTTCACTGCGGCCCTAAAAGAAGGCCATTTAGCCATGTGCGGAATATATAATTATGATTGTAATTAATTTGTATGATTATTTCTTTGGGTTTAAGGATTCTATTAAGCCACGTTTTCCTACATGGTCGCTGATCGTTGCCGACTACGATCCAATAACGGCGACTGATTCGCCATTAATTTTCTGTTTTCCTCCGCGTTAGTGACACAAAGAATTTTTGTTAAAAAGAAGGAAGACGCACAAGCGCGCCTTCCGCATATAGTGGCGGCGAACTTGGCCGCACATGTGCGCTCTCCGCAGCGAAAGGGTTAATCGTTTTCATTCATATCGGACTCGATTTTTTGGCTTAATTGATCGGCGTGACATCATTTTAATTAAGGCTTATAGGCATTTATATTCGGATGGCATAGTTTTTATTTATTTGCTGGGTTTCGCGATTGATCCAATTAATAATTTTACATTCATATCGGACTCGATTTATTAGCTTAATTGATCGGCGTGACGTCACATTAACTAGAGATTAATTAAGGCTTTTGGGCTTTTATATTTGAATGGAATAGTCATATTATTTATTCACTGGATCTTGCGATTGGCCTAATTAATCGCTTTTATTTTATTTCCGACGAAATGTAATGTAGATTTTCATTAATTAAGTAGTGTAATTTATTTGACCTTTCTGAAACGGATTAGCAGCGGTTGTAAAATTTAACCATCGATTTTTACGTTACCTTATCAAAGGCATCTATTGTCTACAGCAATAAGTTGCAACTAATGCCAAAACCGCTAATTTCATGGAAATTTATTCAGTTACTGAAGTTAGAATTGATGCAATGGGGAATTGTTGTTTTTATCTTTAATTTTAATAACTAATCGTGCAATTTTATTAACTTCTAGTGATTCGTGTGGGTAATTGATTTCAACTATTAATTAGAAACTAAACCGGGAAATTCGGTTGTTAATTGTTAGGTAATGCAGTTTTGTTGATTCTTAGTTTTCGTTGCTAAGGGGAGCCATCAGATTGCGTTATTGAATGCAGATTACGTCATATTTTCGTTCATTGTTATTAACTAAAACTGAGCTTTATCCACAATACCGAAACAGAATTTTTGCACTCGACGCGCGTTTCGCTAACCATGTTAGCATCATCAGGAGATGATTAAAACTAACTAGCAGACTATTTATTTGTCAAATTTGTTTAGTGCCATTTTTCATTAAAGTATATTTTAGTGCTTTTTGTTCATTATGTGCACCATACTGTACTCTTTAATCAATATGGTGTGAATATTATCTAGTACCAGATTTAGTACAATACATGAAATTTGTTTTATTGCTTTTATACAGAATGATAACATCTTTTGTTAATGTAGCACAAAATTTATTGTACTGAGCATATTACAATTAATGAAATCCATTTTACCGCTTTCTCTTCCGTATGATAACATCCTTTATTAATGTAGTACAAATATTACAATGTACTAACTTAATACAATTCATGAAGTCCATTTTACCGCTTTCTCTTCTGTAGGATAATATCTTTTATCAATGTAGTAAAAATATTCTATTGTACTAAACCTAGTACATTTCGTAACAATCAATTTTATGACTTTTTCTTCGTCAAGATAACGTTGTTGTTTGTTTATCGATATGGTGCAAGTGTTACACTGTACCAGACTTTGTGCAACCTAAACATATTTATTCATCTTTTTCCGTATTATTGCTGTCATTTACTGTATTTAACGATTATTTACAATTATTTTACTGTGCCGAACTCGGTCCAAATTCTTGGACTTCTTTTTTTTCTTTCCCTCTTTCTAAATGCTGTAATATTATTTTTAACGGATGATGTCGGCTTCCTTTTGGCGAACTGAACCTTTTTAGTTTTCTGCAAAATTAATATTAGGTTATAGTTGTAGTACTTCGATTGCTCTAATATATTATACGGGTGTTCTTTTCTCATTTAATTTCTGTTCTCATATAACCTCGGATTCATTTTGAATTTGACTGAAAATAGGGTTTTTCCTTTTTAATATGTAATTTTAAAAATTTTATTCTTTCGTAAGGATTGTATATAAACCATCGATGCACTGGTTTGTGTGGCCCATTACTAGGGAATGTTTTCCATTCCTAGGGTCCACCCACCCGGCTAGGATTTTGTAGTCCTACCCGGTTCGAACCGTGGAACTTTGTAGTCTACCCGCCCGGCGGCGATAGTTTCCAGCTAGATTTGCCAGACGTCTGTAGTTCGACCACCCGGCTTGGTTTGTGGGGTTCACTCTACCCGCTGGTATGAACTAAGGGTCCAGAACAAGCCGTCCGGGTGAGGCTTTCCGATGGACGTGGTGCAGTTAGTTGTTGGCAGGATCGGCCAACAAACCAGCTAAGTGATAATTACCTACCCATTTGTTGTTACCGTAAATTTAGTTCCGGCATATTTGTTTTTTTGTAAATTATTTTGCGCCAACATCCGTTAAGCGGCATACTTGATCACGATTCCGCGCGGGAGTCCAAACTCAAATTTCTCTTTCTCGGTTGGTTGTTGCCTTGTGTTTTTGGGAATATTTTTTAAATCATATTTGATTTGAGTTTCGGACTATCTTTGATTGGATGATTAGTAACTTTTCATATCTGTAACGCCTTTAGATTGGGGTTTGAACTGCCTCTAATTGTCCGTTGGCTGCGCCCTCTCATGATGTACCTTTTTCATAGCATTTTAATTTTCATTTATTAAGGACTAATTATAAAATTTCACTAATTATAATATTCTTAAATATATACTTCTATAAGATAGAAAGAAACCTTTTGTACCATATTCATGTTTCTTGTTGAACAATAGATAATTAGAATCGTATCTGTGGCGTGTTTTATTTGGCTTAACAGCTGGAGTGTTCAATTTACTTAGCTCAGCTTTGCTAGCGAATATGTGGTGGGATTCCGCTCAAAATAATCACCCGGTGCAGTAGCAAAACTACGGACTGCTCGAAGACGCAATGGCATATTTGAGATTGTTTGGTACTCGTCTGTATTCTCTCTGCGCCTTTTTTTATGTTCGGCACTTACACAAAAGTATGTCAGAAACCAAGCGCAAAGGCAAAGGAAGCATTAAATTGCCAAACTACGTGTTAATACATAGCGGTGTTGCCAAACCCAAAAGAGCCACAGTCGGAGTGGGATTACTCATAGCCGAAAATATGAACACCTTATCCAGGATATACACTACGTAAACAACTGGATTCTTAAAGTGTCACTGAATATAGGAACTGGAAATATCAACCTAATAAGTGTATATGCTCCGGACTTTAGCAAGTCAGGCAAGTAGTGGAAAAGGCTATAGAATACGGAAAACCCGCATATATGTGCTTTATAGACCTCACCAAAGCATTTGACAGGGTGAGATTGAACGACGTGACAGATATTCTTAAGAAGAAAAACGTACCGGGAACTGTAATAGACGTCATAAGAGAACTAAACCACAATACATCTACCCACATATTGGTTAACCAAAAGATGACAGAGGAAATAAAAACACCAACGGGAATCCGACAAGGAGACTCCTTAGGCCCACAACTTTTCAATCTAATAATGGATGAAATAATAAACCAGGTTAAAATCACAGAGGGAGGATATACACTCACAACAGGTGAAATCAAAATCGTCTATTATGCCGATGACGCCCTAATTATAGTGGGAAATGAGGACAACTATCAACGGCTTCAATACTCATTCTATGTAAAAGCAAAAACCTTCAACATGCAGGTATCAATCATAAAAAACAAAGCCTATGTCATTTCCAAAAAAACAATGAGATGTAAACTTGCCTTGGAAAATAAAACAATAGAACAAACGAAGTAAGAGAACAAGCCAATAAAGCCAGCCGAATCTCATGTGCACTTCGGGACATTATCTGGAATAACACCAACATGAGCAAAAAGTCAAAGATTAAAATATACAAAACCTGTGTTAGACCCATATATACGCTATAGAAACAAGAGCTGACAACAAAAGAACAAAAAAACCCTACGAGCATAGAAATTAAAATACTCAGGAACATCTCAGGGTACACACTAAGAGACAGAAAAAGAAACACAGACATAAGACACGAATGTGAAGTGGAAGCCATCATCAGATGGGGACGCAAACGTAGAAGGGACTGGAAGAGCCACGTGGACAGGATGGCAGAGGGAAGACTGGCAAGAATCGCTAGAGATGGAAGACCATGGACAAGACGCCCCCCGGAAGACCTCCAAAGAGTTGGGTGGAGTCATTGACCTCAACATCTAAAGAGAATTAAGTTGGAAAATACAGGCCTAAGGCCTACAATATGAGGAAGAAGAAGAAGAAGACACACACAAAAGGAAAATCATATACCACTCAACGAGCGGTGCGCATGCGGAGAAGACGGTGGACGTTGGACTTGAAGCGCTGTAGGTTGTAATTTTCGGGAAAAACGTTACTCGGATGTCCATTCCAGAGCGAGGCACTCCTCCAAAAGAGTCCCACAACATCGATTTCCTTCGCAACTGAATCGTATGTTGATGAGCAGCTTGTGTCTGCCAGGTGTTTCTGTTTGGCACAACTCTGAGCGGAATCATAAGTGTCAGCTCGTTCGAAAACCTTCCGTAATAGTATCAATAGTAAAGAGATAGGTCCGCCAATTTTCTTCAATGTTCGAGGCTATTATTGCTCTTCTCTGTATGAAATTTATTATCTTGAGCAAGTGTTTGGGTACCGAGCTTCACACATGAGAACAGTATTCCAGAGATGGTCTTATAGAGCAATAACAGCTGATGAGGTATATACAACTTTTTTCTCTATAGAGTGCTCCTAACTTTTGTGCTACTGCCTTGGCGATTTTGGTGACGTGATTACGCCAAGACTTGTTGTTTTCTACGTTGATGCCCAGCAAGCTTGTGGATGAGGCTAGAATCAGTGTTTGTTCTGTCATTGTTAAGTCAGGCCCAACGGTGTTTGCTTTTTTTTAGAAGACGGCTGCTTGAGTCTTTCCTGCATTAAACTGGACATTGTTATCCTCACCCCATTCCACGATTGTGCTGATATCCTCATTGATAGCAGCAATCTGACTTTCTTGCGTTGGGAACGAGCGGCGGTCATTGGAGTCCGCGACATGAATGAGGATATAAGAGTGCTGTCGTCTGGAAAGCTGTAAATAGATTTGTTTGTCCTTTCTAAGAGATCGTTGTTATAGAGCAGGAACTGTGTGGGAGTAATATACACCCTTGAGGAACTCCGGCATTGATTTTAATTTTCTCCGAGAGATGTCCATCAATAAACTCGGATGCTTCGATTCCTTAAGAAATTGGAAAGCCATAGAAGTAGTGCTGGTGGTAGTCGGTATGCTCTCAATTTGCTTAACAACCCGTCATGCAACACCCTATCAAATGCTTTGGATATGTCGAGAGCCGCTGCACGAGATTTGCCGTAGCTCTCGATGGCTTTGGTCTACAAGTAGGTCACGTGGCATGAGATCTCCGGTTGATTTATGCTTGCAGAAACCATACTGGCGATCGCTTATGATGCCATGACTTTGAACATAATGGGAACTAAGGCAATAGGACGGTAGTTATTTGGAATCGTGTTTTACTTTTCTTCGGGATTGGTTGCACCTAAGCGCATTTCTAGCTAGAAGGAAAGCATGCAGTTCGGTATGATAGGAAGAAACGTCTGCACAGTGGAGCTGTTAATTCAGCAGTACATTTCTTAAGCACAATTGCGGAAATGCCATCCGGTTCTGTGGCCTTGTTAGTGTCTAGGCTTTTGAGAATTCGTTTCACATCGCGTTGACGAAATACCAGACTTGGCATTGAGGCATTCACTCTCGGGATAGTTAGGGGAGTGTTTCCTTGAGGATCTAAGGTAGAATTTTATGCAAACATTTTGATAAGAATGTTAGCTATTTCTTCGGCCATTTCCCTTATTGAGCCGTCATCTTTGGTCAGTGGTGGGATTGACGTCTTTGAGAAACCTTGATTGACAACCTTGGCAACTGAGAAAGGATCTTGATCCGTTAGGACAGTTCAGAAGCTTGTTCTTGATCTGCTCGTTATATCCCTCCTTGCTCACGTCAATGATCCCCTTACACTGGTTCCTAGTCGTGATGAATATATTTCGATTTTCGGCTGTCGGATTTCCGCACCATTTGCGGTTTGCGGCATAAAAGCTTCACTACCAGCGAGGATAACTTGAGCTATCTCATCAGCAGATTCAGAGGTGTTTTCATTCCTAAAACAGACATCTTTCCAAGGAAGAAAGATAAAACTTGCGAAGATCATGCCACCTAGCACATTTTTGGTGCCAAAGCTTTCGGGGTACATGTGCCTTGATAGCTGGTTCACAGGTTGTGGAGATAAGATGGTGGTCTGATGAGCCCAACGTAGGTTGGACAGTTACGGTGTAAAGGTCAGCATTAGTTGTTAAGAATAGATACAGGAGGCTAGCAAAGTCTTTTTGACGCTCAGGGATCCTAGTAGGTTCGTCAACCAGCTGAGTAGGTTCGTCAACCAGCTTAGTAAGTCCGTGACTTATAGCAAAACTCTCGGCTTTTCATCCTTCATCGTCGTTTTTCTTGGAGTATTTCAATCAGTCGATGTTATGTACCTTGAAGTCTCCCAGTATGACAATTTCTGCCGTTGGATAGTCGATCTGCAGAAAATCGATTTGATTGCCACAATTTGAGAAAAACCGTTTACGTTGGTATTCCCTAGATGGTCTATACAAGCAACAAATGAATTTGGTTGCTCGATCCGTGCTTAATTTGAACTACATGACGTCGAAGTCCTTAGGTTCGTATGTTTCTTCTCGTTGACAATATAAATCGTCTCGTATAAAAACAGCTAATTCAGAGTTATGTCGAGGTCGGGAGTAAAGGTCATTCCCGGGTATATTCAAATGAAATATGTATTGCTTGACTTCACTTTTGTTTCTGATAGAGCTAAAATATGAGGCTGTTGCAATCTACATCGAAACTTTAATCGTTAAATAGCGTCAAGAATTTGTGTTAGCGTTTGGTGACCTTTTAGAAACACACGTCAACTCTTAACCATATTACTCTGAAAAAAAAATTGAGCGAGTCTGCTAGTACTCGAGACTGATGTGTAAACATATCCTATAACGACATCGATTGTAACAAAATGACACCAGCACGTTGTGTTCCCAAGTGGTCACCCATCCAAGTACTAACCATGCCCGACGTTGCTTAACTTCAGTGATCGGACGAGAACTGGTATTTTCAACGTGCTATGGCCGTTACCCATACATTTTAGCTTGTTCATAGAATAAAAACAAACACATTCGCATTTCTAATATTAGTTTGGATTCTTTAATAATACTTACTGGCAGCTTCGAAGTGGATTAATTCACTGCACAAATTCGACACGAAAATCTAATGCCACCAGGAGTAACATCAACCATCAAGCTTATTTACCTTATAATCCTTTGATTTGGGAAAGTCAATAACCAACTTTTTCAAATTTTAGAAGGGAGCTATGACCCAAGATTAATTTAAACCTTTGGCATCTGAATAATACTTTTGACAGTTTGTTTAATTTAAAATAATAATTTGCTTTTTTATCGTCTAAAATCCATTTTAAACGATTTTAAATGGCAAAATTGTATATAAAACCGCCCTAGCGGCTAGAATCGGTTTACGCATTTCCGTTCCCACACTTCCGCCCCGCCCACACATTTCCGTCCCATTTGCCGAGATTTACCCTCATACCGCCGCGTAAGATGTTTACACATCAAAAATATTTAATATAATTTGAATCGGACATGAAGTTACATCCCAATATTGGCTTACAAAACAAAAACCGGCTAGTTTGGTTAAATAAATACACGTCTTAACTAAGTCACAAAAATAAAAATAATTAAATCGCAATGCTCTCGTAGGCCTCACAAATCACTTCAGGGCTTTCAGCCCGAAAAATAAAACCCGGCTTAGGGCTGACCATTTCGAATTGACCTAAATTTCTACATAATATTGTCACGTACCTTGATATCATCCACCAATCCAGCCGTATGGTATCGATGACTCCTTTTTATAGCTTGGCGATGGTGCCCTCTATTAAAGGACTCACAATTTTCATCGGAATGAGCAACTCCTGTCGAATAATTATTGAATTAAAAAAATATTGGAAAAAACTGTCGATATAATAAAATAAGGAACTTTCGGCAATATTTATAGTGCGAGAAGAAAAAATCGTAACCTTAATCATTCATAAATAGTAGATTAATATCATGCATTGTCCTACAACTCTATAATCACTATTATAATAGTATTATGAATACAAGAAAAAATATTTTCACAATTTTTTGTATTTAAAAAAAAAATTGGAAATATAATAAATTTGCAAGAGGATGGTTAAGCAAATCTGTTCTCTTATCTTAACTAATGTTTAGAATCTAAAATTTTTCTGAGGGCGGGCCAGCTTTTTAAAGGAAAATTTCATTACATAACGAAAATGGATTTTTTGAAAACACAAGTTATTTTTAGGACCACTTTTTTCTTTGCTATAAGATAAGGAACTGTTTGAAAATGTTTTATAAATTAAAGAGACGCCCTTAAGAATCAAACATAACCAAAAATAAAACCGTAGACTATCACCTTTATTTTGTATAAACTTTTTTAGCGAACATAGCTATTTCACCATAAACAATTATGGAGGGTTATTTTAATCCTAAATGACTTCCCCACGCCTTCCCACCTTTAAGTCTGATCGTCGACTTCCGGAACACCCTTTATACATCTAAAATAATATAAATTATTTGTGATTAAATTAGTTCTGTAATATCTCCGCGCATAAGAATGCACCTTGTGATCCTACCGACTGCGCTACTTAAAAAGCTTGATCTATCTTTACTTGCAAACTCTAAACTTTTTCGCTCAAGCATTGTTGTTCGTCGACTATATTACTATTGAGCCAATTTTAGCGAACACACTAATTTTTATTTTATTTCTACCAATTTGATGCATGTGTAGTGTTTTATTATAATTTTAGATTATAATAAGCATGTTTTAGTAATACATATTTTGCAGGGTTAAGATAAAAGAGTAGTTGCCGAAAGTCCTTCATAGCATTCGCACCTAAGATCTAATAATTGCATTCCCTAAAGGAGTGAATAAAAGTGAAGGATAAACCACAAGCGTTGAAAAATGAAAGAGTTTAACTCAAACTAATCAAAACTGAGCCAATTGAAATACGTAATACAATATAATAACTAAGGTAAATCACACCCTTGAATCGACCAATTATTTGGTCGATATTACTCATTAAATGGAAATATCTCTCTTATCTTTGAAATTAGAAAAAATATTCCCAACAAAAGTTGTTTGATTGCATCTGCTTGTACAAGTTGGCTCGAATTCGAATCTATGCATCGATATCTCGAAAACGGTAAGAGATACACTGCCGGTCAATTTAAGGTGCCTAACAATATGCCATGCTGTTTAGAATGTTTTAAACATCCGAGTATTTCCGGAGATATCCGGAAAGGAGCCGAAATTTAGAAAAATTGTTCTATTTTTTCCAGGGCTCATATAAAAATGAATTTCAAATTAAATTGCACCTTTGCATTGCCACTTTTCCGGTCTATCCAATGGTGGTACAAATTAATAGTAAGTATAATATCTGTTGCTACTTAACTTTGTGCGCGTCTACCATGGTATACGTGCCGCAGTTGTACATAAATAAATCTTAACGAATCAGTCATGAAGCACATTTAATTAAAATTATTATAACCAGACAGTTAAGCAGTCAGAACGACAATGTTAAATAAAGAAATATAATATTAAAAAATTATGAGTATTCATCGATCCACACTAGTAAATATAACAGTTATTTAGATTAGCATTGATAAGCTCACACCTAAACAGGTCCAAGATATCTATATCAATA
Organism: Pissodes strobi; assembly: GCA_016904865.1. NCBI lineage: Eukaryota > Metazoa > Arthropoda > Insecta > Coleoptera > Curculionidae > Pissodes > Pissodes strobi. The sequence goes on along the minus strand of MU183272.1, from coordinate 17,235 downwards.
TGACGCAGAAAGAAATAAAACACGCAATCTAATACAACGCTGAAAAATACTAATAACACGCCCATAACACTATGCAGAAGATCACAAACTTATCTTATTTGATCTCCGACGATATTACTTCCGGCCTTCTGCACGTAGGCTGCTGCTAGGCGCCTTGGACTCATAAACTCTCAATGGCAATTGAGCAGCTGCAGTCGGTACAAAAAAAAACAATCAACCTTACTGACTGGTAGCTACTTGGTTAGCTACTTAACTCGCTCCAAATAAAAACCCTAGCTACGTAGGGTTTCTTATGGTGATGACGAATGGGGGCAACGGCGCGGGCGCGGCGTATTATTCTGTTCCGTAATCCTGGCCAGTTACCAAATGAAATGTTGACTTCCACACCAATCCACAGTCAAATAATTTACTACAACAAACTGGTAACTATGCCAACTTCTCTAGCCCAAAATAAGATTATCCCCGTAAGGGCGAATTAGAAATTCTTAAACTTTTTATCAGACTTACGTACTACCTTCTCTTTGGAGGGTTTATCACGAAAGAGAACGAGTTCAAGTCAACATCGTCCACCTCGAACGCCAAGTTCAATGTTTAAGGGCCAGAAAAAATTCGACCAAGAGGCCAGCTTTACATTGTCCTGCAACACACGAAAGATACAACAAGATGGTTGCCACCAAATTTAATAACACGTCAATATACCATAAAATGTACCTAAGCCTGCATAATATTATGTATTGCTGACAGGATAAAGAAAACGGACGATAAAACCATTATTTGCGATGACCAATGAAACAACAGAAAGTAATTTCCGGCCCGCGGCCTTTTTAAAACCCTTAAATAACATGGCGGGGTCAAATTTGACCTCATACATTTTCACTTATAGTTTTCACTAGTGAAACATAGAGGGCGGTGCATGCTCTGCCGTCTAATCTTTGAGCAGTCAACTATATATCGATCCACGAAAATGTTGTTAGTTTAATTTGGATCGCGCGTCGTAGAGTTACGTGCGTGTAGGGTCAAATTTGATCCGCTCATGGTATAAATGTGCTAAAATTGAATTTGTGCAACTAATAGAAAATAGCGGGTTGTAGTAAGAATAGTATAATATTGACACAAAGTGGACTTGAAAAAGAAGTACAAAATATTATGGGTTATGGTTTGGATAGTGATAGTGAGTTTTGAGAACAAGATAGTGAACATAGCAGCCATAAAACAGGATCTGTGCAAGAAGAAGACGAAAAAAGCGAGAGGCGTAGATAATAATATGTCAGAAGATAATGTAAGGAGCAGCGATAGTTCTGATGCTGAGGATAATCCTACAAGATATTTCTACGGCAAAAATAGATACAAATAAGCAAAAATTCCACCCGCTACTTCTAGGACGGAAGTATAATAGGTCACTTACCAGGCATTATTGGAGAGGCACGCACCATTATGCCGGAACACCCTATTCGGGCTTGGGAATGTCTTATTAGTGACAACATATTGCAAGAAATTCTCGAAAAAACTAACGAAAGGATCACTACTATGGCCGTTAAGTATAACAAGCATAACCTTTCCTGTCAGTACACAAACCACGTGGATATAATAGAAATTAAAGCATTGTTGGGGTTATTATATTTGGCAGGGGTTTTAAAATCAAATAATGAAGATTTGAGATCATTATTTGCCACTAGTGGTACCGGCCGCAATATTTTTCGAGCTACAATGACTTTGAACCGTTTTTATTTTTTACTTTCCGTCATGTGTTTTGATGATAAAACTACAAGACCAGCTCGTATTGCCAGTAGTGTTACATGACAATTTAGCTTGAGAAATATGTAACAGATATAAGTCAAATAAAGTCAGTAAAGCCACCCTTAATCTTGCATGATTGTCGAACGACCAGTGTCTTTTTCGAGCTGTTAGAGGAATAAACTGAAACAAGCTAGTTATATACGTAATTTCAGTCACTAGGTCGTATCGTATTCTACATCGCTATCAAGAAAACGTTTAAGTATATAGCTGTCCACGGAAACGTTCAGTTAAATCACTTACCTTGCGAATAATTTCCTATTTCGGCGGTAATATACCTTAAAAGAATTGTTGGTTGCCTACGGACGAGTGTAATATAATGCACTTCGGAACGTTTAATGGAAAGGGTTATTCTTGGAACGTTGCCAGACGTTTAATTGGCAAAGCGGTTGCCCTGTGGCAACTTTGACGTGGTTACGATTCAAGCCAACAGGAAAATACATAATTAATTGATATGCTGCCCTTGTTTTGTTGTTAAACGACTGTTTTTCCCTTTCGCTTTAAAAATACGCAGATAGGATATGTTATTAAATGCGTCTATTCCCTAACTTGGCAACATCGCTCGAATTTGGTCGCATATGTTTCAGCAAGAAAAACCGGCTGGAGCTAAAGGTACGTTTAGGTTCGATTGATATTTTTGCGTTGGATAACTTTGATGTCACGAGTTGTAAATGGTGTCGGCCGGAACGAGATGGTTTCTGTTTGTTTGGTCATTGCCAATGGTGGAATTATCGTTGGATTTCTTTGTCCCACCAGCAATGCATAATAACGTTTCATTGCATATTGCAGATGTTAGTAAATTTGGTGACAACCGGCTGGAGTATTTTGCGTATGATTACAGGACAGTGTGGAACGGGCCTATGGTTCGAGTTTTTTTTCTAGCTTTTTAACATCGAATTTCACGATCTAGTTAGTCGTTTTTGGCTTGATTTCTTCAGAAAACCCTCCAAGGAGGTAGTGCGTCCGCCTGATAAAAGTTTAAGAATTTGTAGTTCACCCTAAACGGGGATTATACTTATTTCGGGTATAAAGTGGCATAGTTGCTGTAGTTTATGGCTTGACTGTGGATCGGTTTTTTGCCTGAGAGTCAAGATATTTGGTTAGTAACTTGCCACGTGCAGTGGATTCTGGAACAAAGTACGCCGTTTCCTTCCTCGAGGAATGCCTGTAGAAGAGAGCGTTTGCTCCCCAATTCGTCATTACCATCGAAAAACCCTACGTAGTTAGGTAAATAAATATACATATCGTATATTTTGTACATTCTCATTTATTTTCTGTACAGGGGGGATTTATTTTATCAGAGTAAGTTATTTCATTATAGTTTTCTTACGGGTCTCAGGGAGAATTGAAATACTGCACAATACTGCTATATAGAGAGTGTTATTTTCGAAAATTTACTAATTCTTGCACGTAAATCATGCAATAACGTCAAACAAAAGATAACTTAGGCCGGGAACAGGCATAGCATGATTTATTAATACTCATTATTTTTACAAGAAGTAATATTCTGGGAAAATCAAGCGTATTGAATTATAGTTTTCGATACCGTCTTCGTTTGTCTTATGGGCACCCGTATTGTATAATAGAGTATAATGTATAAAACTGTATATAAACTTTCATAAATGTCATTTCTACTTTGACTTTTGCTTATAAGAACTTCAAAAGTCGTACATAAGCTTAGTAAATTTAGATTTCATATTAATGTCATAAATGGACAAGCTTCGTCTTGCCTGGGGGTCTGAACTCTTAAAAGAGCAAACAGTGGTTATATTACTGGTCAGTTTTCTTAATATTTTATGTCTTTCACTTGTAGGGCGATATGATATTGGTTATATTATTACCTTCGCATTTTGGCAAGACGACTCTCAATATTATTTTTAAATACTCTCATTATTATTTTTAAATACTCATTGAGTTGAGAGTGTTCTGAAAGAGGAGGTTGTCTGCTATTACAGTGAGAGAATGCATACTTAGCGCTTGTTCTCTTTCAGGTTTTTTTTCTTGCGGGAGCCATTTCTTTCGGGAAGCCAGTTTTACCGGCAGCCAGTTTTCCCTGGGAGCTATTATTTTTGGCTGGAGCTGTTTTGCTTGGAGTTGTGTATCTGGAGCAAGCTATTTTTGTTTGGAGCGAGCTTTGCTTGAAGAGAGGTTAAGTGGCTAACCAAGTAGCTGCCAGTCAATACAGTTGGTTTTGTGTTATTGGTACCAACTGCAGCCGTAGAGTTATGGCATTACCTCAATTGCCACTGAGAGTTTATGGTCCCAAGGTGCATAGCTGTAGTCCACGTAAGGAAGGCCGTAGTTGATATCGGCGAAGACCAATAAAGATAAGTTTAGGTTATATTCGTGATCTTTTTCGGCATAATGTTAGTGGCATGTTACTAATATTTTCACCTGTGTATTTTCAGCGTGTTATTGATATTTTCAGCGTATATTAGTTGCGTGTTTTAGCGTTTTTCCGGCGTTGTATCATATCACGTGTTTTATTTTCTGCGTGGTACTGATATAACTATACTCGGTACTGTTTCGGTGTAAGCACAGCTTACCTAAGCGAATCTAATTAACTGCTGAATCTACTAGTGTGGATCTATATTAATGCTCATAGTTGTTTTTTATATATTACATTTATTTAATCTTACAATTGGATTTAAGTATATTGTGTTAAATGATCAACATTATCGTTCTGATTTATTGACTGTCCAGTTATAATAATTTTACATAACGGTATTCAAGGATCTAAATCAGTAAGGTTTATTTATCTACAACTGCGAGTCGTCTACCTTGGTAAACGCGTCCAAAGTTTAGTAGCTACTATTAGACGGATAACTGTGATTATTGATTAATTTGTTGAACTTAGTTTGATCTTTCGTAATCATTTGGTGTTATATTGTTACTTCCGTTATAGCTAAAGCGTGTGTAATAATTGTTCGATCATTCTTTATCTAATTTACTTCTATTATAACGCAATTTTAAATCAAATTATTGTCGATATATTTATGGGCATATAAGTTATTAATTGCTTTCAAATTAAGATCTTTTACCTTTTGTTATAAATTTATATCATTTTATTATTAAAAGAAATATGTCAACACGTTATCGTCTAACCTAACGAACGCCAATAAATTTAAACCTGAACGAACGTGACCGTCTTTAAGACCGAGGATTTTCCTGTTTGGATCTGCGGATTTGGATATTTCAAACTGGTGGCGCCCTGGTCAAGAGTAAGTAATTGACCCACTCCCACGCCGACGAGCAAGTCGGAGCACACATGTTGCGCTGGCTACATCCTTAAGGGTAGGTATCATCTTATTCATTATATCTCGCTAACACATTTAAAAGGGTTTTACGCGCAATAGTGGAGACATACTTGCTGCCATATCCAATATTTTTGATATATTCATTACGAAAAGTCAATCCAACTACAGCTGCCGCCAATATCTGCCTATAGATGAGATGCTTTTAACTTTTAGGGGCAGGTGCAAATTTAAAATGTACCTGAAAAGTAAGCCGGACAAGTACGGACTCAAAATGCAGTGTTTGATGGACGCTAGAACGTATACACTGGCAAGGATATTCATAACATTAATCCAAGAAAACTATCATTTCTTACATTGGACGTGTTGACTCTTATCCCTCCAATATCTCGAAGTAATAGGAATATTACTGCAGACAACTGGTTCTCTTCCTTAGAACTAGTAAAGGAACTAAAAACATAATATTACGTACGTCGGATCAATTAAAAGAAAAACAAAAGAGAAGTGCCTCCTCAATTTCAACCTGGTAGACAGACCTTCTAATTCTTCTTTATTCGGATATACCAACAATGAGACCCTTGTATCTTTTGTACCCAAAAAAATCGAACAGTTTTGTTAGTAACATCTATGCATCATACGAGCACAATAATCAATGAGAAGCCATACATTATAAACTTCTATAATGAAACCAAAAGTGGGGTAGACCCACTAGACCAAAAGTGCGCATACTATAAAACCGGAAGAAGAACCAGGAGGTGGCCTCAAGTGATATGGTTTCGGATTTTGGGTATTGCTGGCGTAAACGCTAACGTAATATTTAATGGTGTACTGCATAACAAAGCGCCGGAAAGAAGGGTTTTCTTGACGACCCTAGGCCTTATTGGACCACATCTACAACGCAGAGCGAATGAAAAATGTTTGCCAAGAGAGCTTCGGAGTATTATTTTCACAATTATTGGACTTCGGGAACCAGAACCTATTCCAGATCAAAAGAGGGGACGGTGTCAAATTTGCCCCTATTTCAATGATCAAAAAAAATGTGACAAATGCAGACGATATATTTGCAAACTATTAGGCAAGTAAGGTCTAAAAATATGTCCGTCATTTTTTAAATGTAAAAGTAAAATTGTTTCTATGCGTTTCTAAGGAAAAGTACTCAACAAGCACTAAAGAAACTTATTTTTTGTTAAATTTTTAAACAAAAGGATTAATGATAATTTGTGAGACATGATCATTTTTTTACATAATTAAAAATTTGAACGAGATATTTTTTATAAGTTTTTCCTTTTAAACATGTTACAGGAGTGGCTTTATTGTAACTCATGTACAATATACGTTAAAAATTAAATATAATACTAAAAAAATAGGGGTCAAATTTGTCTCTTCCATGGTATGAACGTTACAATTCTTAGCCATGGTAATTAAGGGTTAAACTCCGGACATCAAAAACGCTAAACGCATGAATCCGCGGCGCAATAATTCAAGCCTAAACGCACCTTTAGCCAAGAGCCGGCGTCTCTGTTGGCACCAACTGCGAAACAACCCGGGCGGTGTTGTCAAATTTAGAGAACACAACGCAACCACTAAAACATCTTGCCTGCGTACATCAAGCGAAAGCGAAAGACAGTCGTTGAACATCAAGCTGATGGTAGAACATCAAACAATTATGCTGTTGTTGGATTGGTCCGCAAACACATCAAAATCGCACGAGGATCGCTAGAGAAACATGTACATCTGGCAACATTCCAAGAGTATCCCTCAATAGGCAATCAACAATTATTGTCAAGTCAGCTGTGTTTGAAGGTTATATCAGAAATATACATTGACTGAATTGTTAACTTTTCCTATTAAATATTGAAACAAATCCAGGAAGATAACCGACGAATTCCGATATTTCTGACATCCATGAGACTGTTTTAATGTATATTATCACCGAGAAGGTGATTATTCGGGAAGGTAAGAGAATAATTGAATGTTTTGAAATGCACTGCTATAAATTCCTATAACTGTGAATGTTTTCTCGATAGCGATAGATAGTGAAAATGTTCATAAAGCCCGATCGATCCTAACAAACAGCCCGAGAAAATCAAATTACGTATACAACTATATAACTCTTAATTTTCCCTGGAACCGCTCGATAAAAGTCAAGTCAAGTCAAGTCAAAGTGCTTTATTGTAAAGAAACAATTTTAGTCCCTATTTACAAAGCAAGTTAAAAATAAGTCTAGCCATTACGATACAATAATTATTAAATCTAAGAAAAAAGTCAAAATCTTATAAAAAAAAACTTAACCCTAACATATGTAAACAAGACAATAAAACTAACAAAAACATTTATCATTTAAAAAGAACAAGACATAAGCAGTATAAAAGTTTAAAAGTTTAAGCTTTAAATCCTACAGACGATCCATAAAAAATTCATTTAGGCTGTAGTAGGCTTTTGGGATTAACGCCCTTTTTAGTGCCCTCTAAAATGTCCAGTAGTTGGTGATGCTTTTAACACTTTAGGAAGGTGATTAAATATCTTTTTGCCATTATATACGATAGATCTCTGGACCATTGCCTTTGTTGGTATTGGTAAAGGCAAATCATCTATCTGCCTTGTGACCCTCGGCGGTTGGCGAGCTTGTGCAATATGACGGTTCTTAAAAATCAATGACGCAGTCTCAAGTATGTACAGAGATGGTAGGGTAAGAAGATTTAAATCAATAAAGTATTGTTTACATGACACTCTTTGGTTGATATTGGCTATGAAGCGAACAGCCTTTTTTGCAAGACAAAAAGTATATTTTGCAAATTGTGCGTACTTGCTCCCCAAAAGGGAATACCATACCGGAGATGTGCCTCAAATAATGAAAAATACACCATTCTGGCCCTCTGTTGACCTAGTTCGTGTTTCACCACTCTCACCGCAAAGCATCCAGAAGACAACGTCTTACCCAACCCCAAGATATGCTCCTCAAAACGAAGCTGTTTATCAACCCTAAGTCCCAGAAACTTAGACATTCCAGAAGTCTGAACAGTACAACCCTCAAGATAGACATCCTCCAGATCACAACCAAATGCAAGAACATTTGTCTTATCAGCATTGAACACAAGGCGATTTGCATCACACCAATCCTTAATATTTTTTAGGTCAGCTGAGATGCATGAGCCAAGTCCCCCAACATCATGCCCATGCCATGATACTGCGGTATCGTCGGCGAACATTGTGAAACTTCCACCAATTTCGACGCAAGTCAAGTCATTGATATAAATCAGGAACAATAAGGGTCCAAGAACCGACCCCTGGGGGACTCCTGACTCCACCCTCAATGCTGATGACCTCTCTCCACCCGACACAACCGACTGAGTACGACAATCCAAGTAGGATGCAAGCCAGGCCAAGGCAGTACCGCAGAACCCATAGCACTCAAGCTTTGCCAGCAGTATTCTATGATCAACGCAGTCGAAGGCCTTTGTCAGATTACAGAACACTGCCGCCACAGCCTCATGCCCATTAATACCCATGAGGTTTTGAACAGCGTCATGAGTCCCCCTAGACTGTTGGAAGCCAAATGGGCATGGTATGATGGCGTCAACGGTTTGAAGATAGTTCCACAGTCGAGTCTTAACAATCCGTTCAACAATTTTTGAAAGTGTAGACAATAAAGAGATTGGGAATAGTTGGTCATATTACAACCATGCAGGTATCTAAACGAATAAGTAGTATTATGTTTAGCATGACGGACTAGCATAATGGATGTAGGATTAAACGTGAAATAACTGATTTTATTTGACTTCTATCTGTTACATGCTTTCATACTAAATTGACATGTAACAGATTTTTGTGTTAAGCGAAAAAGTGGAGCCTTTGTTTTTAATAAAAATAAGAAATTATAAAATGAAATAAACAGGTTCGATTATTTATTACGAGAATATGGTCGCGAACTATTACGCTAACAAGTCGCTCAGTGTATAGATAAGATATTTTTATCAACAAATAAAAATTATTTAACATAGAACAACATCAACAATGCCTAATATTACGTGATACTATAATTAGATGAAAAAACACACCCATCGAAATTTTGATAAAAGTAATTAAAAAAAACAAAAACTTTATAAATATTTAATCCTCGCTATGAATACGCGAAGGTGCGTGAAATACTGAATTATGATAGATGCATGCTAAATAAACGTACTATACGATAGCGTGTTTATTGAGATCTAGGATGGAACTTTGCTATCATAACAATTTAAAGGTGTTTTAATATTTTGCAATATTGATATTAACCCTTTAAGTGGCACTGGTTGATTTTCGAACCACTTCTGTATTTTTTATATCGAAGCGTCTCAGATCCTTAAAATCGACCACAACATACTGCAGCTGTCAGGTTAAACGCGCCTAATACGATTTTCGATCACATATCGCGCATGTGCAAGACAAATCACGTCTGACAGATTAAGTGGTTGAAATTGCAACCAGTGAACCTTTAGCAACTAATATAATGCACCGTTCATGTCAGCTAATAGTTTTTTCATGAAAAACGTGATAAAGTGTTAGCGAATATTAAAACAGAGGTGAGTACTATATTTTATAATCTATGTTAACATGAAATTTGTAAAAATACGGTTATTTAGTGCGAGTAACTAAGATATTTTGACCTCTTATTTGAACTTTATATCACATAACCTAACATTTAACCTAAACAAGAGTAAAGTTTTAATTATTTTTAAAATGTAACGTAATGTAATGTAATGTAATGTAACTTTAAATTTGGTGCTTCCACCTCAAATGCTATGGAGAATTGCAGTAGTAGGAAAGTTCGATCAACATGGGCGAGGGACAGCAAATGGGCCTAATCCATTTTAGAAGACAATGACGATGCCGACGGTGCTCAAGATTTCGATTCTGTCGATTCAATTTTAGATCCAGATTTTGAGATTGGGAACGACAAGGGTAGAAATTTTGCAAAAAATCACATTGACAATGAAATAACAGATCAAAGGAGCGATACATCTGAGGATATATCTGACGATGAAGTACCAGCCTCGGCAGAAAGTGGTTTTCAATTTTGTAAAAATGCAGAGGTACCACAAACTTTCGACAAATTTGACTTTCAAGAAAATTCTGGTCCCAAAAAGAAGTTTGAAAACTGTACTCCTTATGAGATTTTTGAGCAGACCTTCGGCCTAGAATCCATGGACATGATTATAGAACAGTCAAATATCTATGCAGACCAACAAGGAAAAAGCTGGACCTTACTACTGAGAAACTAAAAGTCTTTTTGGGAATCCTGGTAATCATGGGAATTCATAGTCTCCCGTACTGGTCAAGCGTTAACAATTTTAGAGTCGATAGGATTGCTAATGTGATTACGCAAAAGAGATTCTTTGCGATCTTGAGGTACCTACACCTACATGTAATAGGCGACAATAGTAAAATGCCCAAACGAGGAGAGCTAGAGTTTGATAAATTATATAAAATGAGACCTTTACTTGAAGTCCTAAATAGACATTTTAAAGATCTCTATACTCCTGAGAGACAGGTATCTATTGATGAAAGCATGGTTGGCTTCAAGGGCCAAAGTTCGATAAAACAGTATATGCCAATGAAGCCAACTAAGAGGGGCTTTAAAATTTGGATACTGGCTAGCAGTTCAAGATACTTGTTTTCTTTTCAAGTATATCAGGGAAAGGAAGAAGCATCTGAATACGCATTGGGAGAACGAGTTGTGCAACAATTATGTGAACCAATCTTGGACAAAGGCTACTGTGTTTTCTTTGATAACTTTTTCAGGAGTATATCTCTATTGCATAATCTTCTACGCATGCACTGCATGTGGAACGCTTCGAACAAACAGGGAACATTATCCTAAAACATTACTCAAGTCTGACAAACAAATAAAGCTCGGAGATTCTGATTTTGCACAGAGCTCAGAAATCTCCATAATAAAGTGGAGAGACAGAGGTTCAAAATCAATAAATGTAGCGACAACTATACATAATCCGTCTTCAATAACCAAAGTCAACCCAGTCAATAAAAAAGGAGAGCGGGATGAAGTAGATTGCCCAAAAACAATAGCTTATTATAATAAACATATGAGCGGAGTTGATAGATTTGATCAGCTACACGCCTCATATTCCATTGCCTGGAAAAGTCGAAGGTGGTGTATCAAAATATTTTATTACTTGGTCGATAGTTCAGTTGTAAATTCTTATATATTGTATAAGCAAACATGCACGAGACAAAATAAAAAAAGTCTTTCGCATCTAAAATTCAGGAGCTTGTTAGCAGACCATCTCATTCGAAATTATAATACCAGAAAAAGGAGAGGGCCAGCAACTCAAGTGAGGCAAAAACTATTCAAAATTGGCGGCAGGGCAGTTTCTATAAAAAAAAACTCGGATCGGACGAGGGACGTGGGAATCCATCTTCCAGAAAAGGGGACATCACGCAGATGTGCTTATTGTAGTACTTCAATGAAACCGAAACGATCTCAAATATCTTGTACAACATGCAAGGATGCACTTTGCCTGGAATGCTTCTCTAATTTTCATGAAAATTAGAACGTAAAAACAGGTTTTGTAGATAATTTTGTGATGTTTTCATACTGTGGTCGAGTTAATAAATAAAATAATGTGTTACTAAACTTGTTTTATAAGTGGTTAATATATGGCCTAAGAAAGCAGAGTTTTTGACAATAAGCTAAACGTGCATTGGTTGATATTTCGACCTGCCTTCTGAGCGAAAACTGTCAAAATGGTAGATGTCTTTTGGCTCGATTCTCATATATTGTATGCTCCTGAATCAAGATTTCCACATATAAATGCAACATTACAAAATAAAAGTTTTGCGCTTTAAAGGGTTAATAATTATTCTTCCTAATATAATGGGAATGTTATAGATATACCTTTGCCTAAAGTAATCTCAAATATTATTTAAAAATAACTATAGACGAATTAAAATTTGTTAAAATCTAGGTATTCGCACTAAGGCAGGAATCATGGAATACAATACAAAATTAAGATTTTAATATTGTCACGGCTAGCAACCATCCGAATGTTTTTGTGCTAGCCCATAGAACTGGCGCGTCTATGTATGAGTATGAGAGTGGGACTAACACCCTCAGCATCATCTAAGAAAGTCCTAGAACATTTCCAGGAGTCGTGATATCATCTGTCTTCCGAAGAATTGAAGGAAGCTACACAATATCACAGAGTAGAGCACAGCCTTTGAAAGGAAAAAGGCAATACTGGAAAAACCAACATCATAAAACATAAAATCGACACTGGAAGTGTATACGGCAGCATTCTCGGAGGTTACCAGTGACGAAGCAGCCAAAGGTTACCGCATTAGTGGACAAAATGCTTGACGATGGAATTATTGAAGAGTCGTCAAGCCCATGGTCGTCGCCTGTTGTGTCTTAGTCGCCAAGAAGGATGGGACTACCAGATTCTGGGTGGGCTATAGAAGGCTCAATGACGTCACCAAGAAGGACAGCTATCCCCTTCCCAGAATTGATGACACGTTGACGACCCTAGCAGGTTCTCATTGGTTTTCAACACTCGATTTAAAGAGCGGCTACTGGCAAGTACGCATTCACGAACAAGATAAGGAAAAGACTGCCTTTTCTACCGGAAGTTGTTTATATCAGTTTAAAGTTATGCCCTTCGGACTATGCAATGCCCCCGCTACTTTTAAGCGTTTTATGGAAGTTGTTTTAAGAGGGCTCACATGGAAGACATGCCTGGTCTATCTTGGTGATATAATGGTAATGGGAAAAACTTTCGAAGAGCACCTACAAAATCTGCATGAAGTTTTTATTAGGATCAAAAATGCTCAGCTCTTACTGAATAAAAAATGTTTTCTTTTCCAAAAAAAAGTTGAGTTTCTCGGTCATGTGATCAGAGGGAATCCAAACTAATCAACGAAAGATTACAGCAATCAAAGACTGGCCTCGTCCTCGCGACAAACACGAACTGCGGAGTTGAGTATGATTGAACTGTGATTCTGCGTTCAGGAAATTAAAAGCGGCTCTATGTTCTAGTCCAATATTGGGATGTCCGGAATATTGGATTGGATACAGATACAAACAACACCGGCATCGAAACGATTTTATCGCAAGAACGAGCTATCGAATACTACAGTCGAACACTTTCGAAACCTGAACGTAACTACTGTGTAACCCGAAAAGAACTTTTGGCAATAGTACGGTCTGTTGAGCATTTCCATCAATATCTGTATGGACAAGAATTTGTAATAATGACTGATCATGCAGCACTTAAAGGCTTTTGGATATCAAACAGTCTGAAGGACAGGTAGCCAGGTGGCTTGAAAAGTTACAACAATATAACTTAAGGTTAAGCACACGGTAGGGAGATTGCATAATAATGCAGATGCTTTATCCAGAAGACCATGCGAGGATAATTGTAAGCATTGCCATGCTGAATAGGTCAACGAGAAGGAACTACTCCCACTAGGCAAATGATGTTTGAGGTTAATCAGCAGTGAACCACAAGGCAACTTAAAAAGGATCAGCATCAGGATAGTGAAATAGCACTACTGCTAAAAGCTAAAGAAGAACATCAACCAATACCAAAATGAGGACCATCTAAAGGATTTACTTTTAAAACTCTGTGGGGTCAGTGGGACTCCCTGGTAGTGGAAAAATGGAGTTCCTAAACGAGCCTGGGAAAGCGCCGATGGAAAAGTAGTGAAGACACAGTTAGTGGTACCAAGGAGGATTATATCGGAAGTTCTGGAAGAAGTTCGTAATGGAAAGTCTGGTGCTCATCTCGGAGTGAACAAAATGATTGAGAAGATCCGCGACAGATTTTACTGGGTCCACTACTGCCAGGATGTAAAATCGTGGTGTCGGCAGTGCTCAACCTGTGCCGCAAGTCAAGGGCCCAAAACAAGATCTAGGGGAAAAATGAAACAGTATAATGTGGGCCTACCGTTTGAACGTATCGCCATTGACGTAGCTGGCCCTTTTCCAGATACAAATAATGGTAACAAGTACATTTTAGTGGCAATTGACTACTTCAGTAAATGGCCTGAAGTATTTACGATCTCCAATCAAGAACCTATTCAGCAGATTTGGTGTTCCGTTAGAGCTGCACTCAGATCAAGTACGCAACTTCGAATCCAAGGTTTTCCAGAAAGTCTGTGATTTACTCAACATCCATAAAACACGGACTACAGCTTTACATCCATAACCAGACGACATGGTTGAGAGGTTTAACAAGACCATTGAAGAACATCTGTCAAAGGTCGTAGATGAACATCAGAAAGATTGGGACCAACACATACCACTATTTTTGATGGCATATAGATCAGCAGTCCATGACACGACAGGACTAATACCAGCCATGGTTTTATTTGGAAGAGAACTCCGTTTAATTACCCTGTGACCTATTATTCGGAACGCCAGACCACCAGGATATGGAAATGCAAGACTACGCGGACTCCCTTAAGGAAAAGTTACTATACATCCATAAATTAGTCAGAGAAAACACGGAGAAAGCCAGTGACCGAATGAAGACACGATATGATCTCAAAGCTAATTCTATGGGATATGAACGATAAAGTCTGGTTATATAATCCGCAAAGGACGAAAGGAAGATCTCCCAAGCTAACGCCAGTATGGGAAGGACCCTATACAGTCATCAAAAGAATTAATGACGTAGTGTATAGAATTCAACGTAGCCCAGAAGCAAACTGAAAGTTTTCCACCTCGACAGGCTCAAAGCATATCACGGACATGACGTAGCTGATCGGGACGATCAGGTTTAAGAGGGAGGCAATGTCACGGCTAGCAACCATCCGAATATTTTTGTGCTACCCTATAGAACTGGCCTTGCCGCGTCTACGTATGAGTCATCGCCGCGCCGACCGCGAAGATTCAGGAACTGTGGAATTCTCTAGATGCCTTGCTCGAGAATCATATAGAGTGGCCTCGCTTCTTCCCGAGTAGTCGTGACAGATTTTAGGTTGTATATAAATAGCGGGTAGCGGCGAGTTGCAGTTAGTTAATCATTGAGTGTTGAATTATAAAGAGCTAGTAGTTTAGTGTGTTTAATTGTATACAGTGGTAGAGAATAAAGAGAGTATTAGTTTAAAATAGTAATTTCGTTCAGAACCCACGGGAAAAACGTAACACTATTATTATTATCATCATCATTAAGAACTAACCCAACTAACCCAAACTAACTGAAAAACACAACACAAAACAAAATAAAATATTTTTATAGAATTTAAAAATTTTAAAAGTAACAAACTATGCAAAATTACCCCAAAGCAAATTAAATAATAAAAAAAAAATAAAAACCTAAAATAAAAAAAGGATACAAAAATATACACATATTCATATTAGTAAGCGCCAATATCATCTGAAAAACGACAAAAAAAAAAGTTCGTATATAAAAAATGAGTTTGACGATGACATATTGAAGACCAAACGTGGGATTCCAAACTGGATACCATCATTGGATAGAGTAGAAAAAGTTGCAATGCAAGTAGGTGTAAAACACAGGTTCTGGCTCAAAAAATTATCACTAAAATGATCACTAGTGATCCCTAGTCCTCCTACCACACCGCTAGTCCCTCTACCTAATTTCAAATTGTAAATTTCCCCACCACTCCTTATCTTTTTAAATAGGAACGTCACAATTTTCATTCAATATGTCAGTACCCGTCGATCAGTCTTGGGATGAGAGATTCTGTGAACCATTAGAACACGCTGCTGTGCTACGCCACCCTCAGATGTCAGTACCAGTTGATTTCTCTTGGGATGAGGGATTTTGTGAATCTTATAAACCATTAGAATACGTGTTAAGTAATCCAGTTCTTCGCTGTTCACCGCCAAAGTTGTGCAAGAGTGCAAAAAAGAAATTTCGAGAAGAGGAAAGAAAAAAATTATTAGCCAAACAACAAAATCTACCATTAACAAACCATCCACCTATTGAGAACAAAACCAGAGTTATCAACGAAAATCGCAGACTACGCCCGTTAGGATCCATAATTATTAAAGAAAATGAATTGTTGCCCAGGTGTTGATATCCTTTTATCTCATGTAAATGGAGAGAAACACTTAATAGAATTTACCTCAGAAGAACTGAAAATGATTCCATTGAATTATTTGATCAAAAATGCAAACCCTTGGGGACTTTTAAATATTTGGGAAAAATTACCAAACGCATATAAAGCCAACTTTAACCTGCACATAATATTACCGTGTTTTATTCATTACAACAGACCTGATTGTCGCACTGAAATAGATGGTCTTCCATCTTCACAAAGTAATTGTTCTGTATGTAATAAAACATTACCTCAAATCACTATCAATAAATAAGTATTCAAATAAATTTTTAAGAAAATTGTACAATTTTTATACCTAATTTAACCTTTAAAACTTGAATAATGATTATCGTTGTTGAATTTATTATGCAAATCGAATCAATTGACTAAATAATTTTATTTAGAATATAAAAATGCTAATTTGATACGTTCGATAATTAAGGTCAGACGGGAAAAAAACATGTTTGTAACTCGATTAAAGCCGGATAAGAATATATTAAAAAAATGAATTTGAACGGGTTTTAATATAATTGCAATTCAATTTGAAATTCGTTTTTAAGTAAGCTCATGAAAAAAATAAAACGATTTTTCAAAATTTCGTTTTTTTTTCGGTTATCTCGGGAAATACTCCGAATTTAAAATTTTCTAAACGGCATATTGTTAGGCACCTAAATGCACAATTTTGCCTTAAATTGAGCGACACTGTATCTCTTACTGTTTTCCAGATCCCCCATACATAGACTCGAATTCGAGCCACCCTGTACACTTAACTTGTATATTATATTCATAATAGTAAATATGACTATACATATATCTCCTTAAATGTTCACTTTATATCAATGTTTCGCTCCTCATAGGGACCTTTTTCAAAGATTTAATGTCCTCGGACTAATTATTGTGCTATAATAGCACTAAATCTAGGTAAGTATGCTAAATCAGTCAGCATAATTATGTTTAGCGCTATAGCACAATAAATAGTCCGAGGACGTTAAATCTTTGAAAAAGCTCCCTATGAGGACCGAAACGTTGATATAAAATGTTTGTTGTAATGCAATAACCTATATCCAAGAAGTAAATAAAAATTATAAATAAAGAAAATAATATAAAATTATTATATATATAT
>MU183271.1:194159-212604 GCA_016904865.1 Pissodes strobi | reverse complement strand
GGACTTCTTTAATATTGAGTGATAACTACTGGGATGTCGTTTTTAATTATTTAAACTGATTTTCAGTTCGGGTCAGTTTGACAGTATTCATCCTGAGTGTCCTTCGCAATCGACTGTTGAAATCCCTATTGAAAATGTTAAATGATTTCTTGTCTATGTAATTATCCATTTCTTTTCAGGATTTTAAAATATGTCTCTTAGCCAGTCTGTTTTTCATGAAGTTCACCTCATTTCACGAAGTTTATTTTAAATATTGAATAAAAACAAGCCTAATCAGACAACCTAATTGAAACATATTTTTTAGTTGGGGTTAGTTTCTCAGTATTGATCCTAAGTTCCCTTCATAATCGACTGTTGACATCCCAAACGAACAATTCTTAGGGTTACTTTGTCTTTTTTAGAATTGTAGAATAAGCATCTTTGTTGGGGTATTTTTCATGACGTTTATCCCTTGTCATGAACTGGACTTCTTTAATATTGAGTGATAACTACTGGGATGTCGTTTTTAATGTATTTAAACAGATTTTCAGTTCGGGTCAGTTTGACAGTGCGTTCATCCTAAGTTTCTTTCGTAATCGACTGTCGAAATCCCGATTGAATATGTTAAGTGGTTCCTTGTGTATGTAATTATCGATTTCTTTTTAGGACTGTAAAATATGTCTCTTTTCCAGTCTCTTGTTCATGAAGTTCACCTCATTTCACGAGGTTTATTTTAAATATTGAATAAAAACGAGCCTAATCAGACAACTTAATTGAAACGTATTTTTCAATTAGGGTTAGTTTCTCAGTATTGATCCTAAGTTCCCTTCATAATCGACTGTTGACATCCCAAACGAACAATTCTTGGGGTTACTTTGTCTTTTTTAGAATTGTAGAATAAGCATCTTTGTTGGGGTATTTTTCATGAAGTTTATCCCTTGCCATGAAGTGGACTTCTTTAATATTGAGTGATAACTACTGGGATGTCGTTTTTAATGTAGTTAAACTGATTTTCAGTTCGGGTCAGTTTGACAGTGCGTTCATCCTAAGTTTCTTTCGTAATCGACTGTCGAAATCCCGATTGAATATGTTAAGTGGTTCCTTGTGTATGTAATTATCGATTTCTTTTTAGGATTGTAAAATATGTCTCTTTTCCAGTCTCTTGTTCATAAAGTTCACCTCATTTCACGAAGTTTATTTTAAATATTGAATAAAAACGAGCCTAATCAGACAACTTAATTGAAACATATTTTTCAGCAAGGGCTAGTTTCTCAGTATTGATCCTAAGTGCCCTTCATAATCGACTGTTGACATCCCAAACGAACAATTCTTGGGGTTACTTTGTCCTTTTTAGAATTGTAGAATAGGCATCTTTGTTGGGGTATTTTTCATGAAGTTTATCCCTTTTCATGAAGTGAACTTCTTTAATATTGAATGATAACTACTCGGATGTCGTTTTTAATGTATTTAAACTGATTTTCAGTTCGGGTCAGTTTGACAGTGTTCATCCTAAGTTTCCTTCGTAATCGACTATTGAAATCCCAATTGAAAATGTTAAATGATTTCTTGTCTATGTAATTATCGATTTCTTTTCAGAATTGTAAAATACGTCTCTTGGCCAGTCTCTTTTTCATGAAGTTCGCCTCATTTCACGAAGTTCATTTTAAATATTGAATAAAATCGATCCTAATCAGACAACTTAATTGAAACATATTTTTCAGTTAGGGTTAGTTTCTTAGTATTGATCTTAAGCTCCCTTCGTAATCGACTGTTGACATCCCAATCGAAAAAATCTTGGGGTTACTTTGTCTTTTGAAGAATTGTAGAATAAGCATCTTTGTTGGAGTATTTTTCATGAAGTTTATCCCATTTCATGAGGTCAACTACTCGGATGTCGTTTTTAATGTACCTATTTAAACTGATTTTCAGTTCGGATCAGTTTGACAGTTTCTTTCGTAATTGGTTGTTGAAATCCCGATTGAAAATGTTAAATGGTTTCTTGCCTATGTAATTATTCATTTCATTTCAGGATGGTAAAATACGGTAAAATATGTCTCTTGGTCAGTCTCTTTTTCATGAAGTTCACCTCGTTTCATGAAGTTTATTTTGAATGTTGAATAAAAACGATGTTTAAATTAGATGATTTAAGAAAGTCCTTTTTAAATGTAGATATTTAAGCTAGTTCTAAGATATAGTTAGTTAGGGTTAGTATCTCCGTGTTAATCCTAAGTCCCCTTCGTAATCGATTGTTGATATCTGGATCGAAAAATTCTGAAATTTCCTTGTCTATATGAGCGTTGTTTTTTTTTTGAAAATTGCAGAGTAAGTATCTTTGCTGGGGTATTTTTCATGTAGTTTATCTTTTTCTATGAAGTCAGCTTCATGAATGTTGAATGGCTCTTACTGGGGTGCGCTTTTTAACGTATTTAAAATGATTTTAGAATATTTTTCAGTTCGAGTCAGTTTAACAACGTTCATCCTAAGTTTCCTACGTAATCGGTTGTTGAAATCCCGATTGAAAATGTTAAATCAACCATTTATCTATGTAATTATTGATTTCTTTTTAGGATGGTAAAATATGTCTCTTGGTCAGTCTCTTTTTCATGAAGTTCACCTCGTTTCATGAACTTTATTTTGAATGTTCAATAAGAACGATTTTAAATTAGATGACTTAAAAGAGTTCTTTTTAAATGTAGATATCTAAACTCATTTTAAGATATAGTCAGTTAGGATTAGTTTCTCCGTGTTGATCCTAATTGCCCTTCGTAATCGATTGTTGATATCTGAATCGAAATCTTCTGCAGGTTCCTTGTCTATATGAACGTTGATATATTTTTGAAAATTGCAGAATAAGTATCTTTGCCGGAGTATTTTTATGAAGTTTATCTCTTTTCATGCAGTCAACTTCATGAATGTTGAATGACACTTACTAGGATTTGCTTTTTAAAGTATTTAAAATGATTTTAGAATATTTTTCAGTTCGAGTCAGTTTAACAACGTTCATCCTAAGTTTCCTTCGTAATCGATAGTTGAAATCCCGATTAAAAATCTTAAATGGTTCTCTGCCTATGTAATTAGTGAGTTCTTTTTAGGATGGTAAAATATGTCTCTTGGTCAGTCACTTTTTCATGAAGTTCACCTCGTTTTATGAAGTTTATTTTGAATGTTGCCTTTAAATTAGATTGGTCAAAAAAGTTGTTTTTAAATGTAGATATTTAAACTCGTTTTAAGATATAGTTAGTTTTGGTTAGTTTCTCAGTGTTGATCCTATTGGCCCTTCCTAATCGATCTGTTGATATCTGGATCGAAAAATTCTGAAGTTTTCTTGTCTATATGAGCATTGATTTTTTTTTGAAAATTGCAGAGTAAGTATCTTTGCTGGGATATTTTTCATGAAGTTAACTTCTTGAATATTGGTTGACAACTACTGGGATGTCGCTTTTAATGTAGTTAAATTGATTTAATCATAATTTTCAGTTCGAATCAGTTCGATAGTGTTCATCCTAAGGTTCCCTCGTAATCGACTCTTGAAATCTCGATTGAAAATGTTAAATGATTCCTTGTGTAATTATCGATTTTGTTTTAGGATTGTAAAATAGTCTCTTTTTCATGAAGCTCGCCTGGTTTCAATTGACTAAAGACAACTTAAGGTACTGAAACATATTTTTCAATTAGGGTTAATTTCTCAGTACTGATCCTAACTTTCTCTTATAATCGACTGTTGACATTTCGATCGAAAAATTCTGGTTCTTTTTTTTTGTCTACATAAGCTATGATTTTTTTTATGATTGCGGAGTAAGCATCTTTGTCTGAGTATTTTTCATGAAGTTTATCCCTTTTAATGAAGTATATTTCTAACAATTGAGTAACAACTACGGAAATGTCGTGTTTAATGTATTTAAACTGATTTCAACATATTTTTCAGATCGAGTCAGTTTTCTTCGTAATCGACTGTTGAAATCCTGAATGGAAATCTTAAATGGTTTTTTGCCTTTGCAATTATCAACCTCTCTTTGGAATTCTAAAATGTGCTTCTTGGCCAGTGTCTTTTTCAGGAAGTTCACCTGGTTTCATGAAGTTTATTTTCAATATTGAATTAAAAAAACGACCTTAACCCAGACAACCTAAAAAAAGTCATGGTATGCTCTTTTTAAACATATTTCATGTTACTGAATGTTCTTTGTCTACGTGAGTTTTGGAATTGAAAAGTAATAATCTTTGTCGTGATAATTTTCATAAAGGTTATTCCTTTGCATGAAGTGAATATCTTGTATATTGAACGCTAACTATTGGGATGTCGGGGTTTTTAATGTATTTAAACTGATTTCAACATATTTTCGGTCAATTTGACAGTATTTATCCGAAGTTTCTTTCGTAATCGACTGTTCATATCCCGATTGAAAATCTTAAAGGTTTCTTTGTCTATGTAATTATCAAACTTTCTATAGGGTTGAAAATATGCCTCTTGGCTGGTGTCTTTTTTATGAAGTTCATCTCGTTTCGTCAAGTTTATTGTTAATGAATAAAAACGACATTAAATTAGATGATTTAGAATATAAGCATATAAACTAGTTTCAAAATTATATGTTTCACTTGCGTTCGGTAATGTCATCTTTTTCCTCTAGATTTGCTCTCAAAATTTGACAGGCACGTGATCTGTCTATTTAAATGACAAAGACGAATCCACACGCCTGTCAAAATAGCAGAGCCTTTAGGGTTAGTTTATCGTATTAATTCTAGTTCCCTGTGTAATTGAGTGTTGTAATCCCGATTGAAAGGAACATTGATCTTTTTTAGAGAAATGGAAAGAAAGTACCAGTTTATATGCATAAGAAAATTAACAAATAATAATTTTTGGTATATGCGATATCTACATAATTTGTGTAGAATACAAAAAGGAGAGAAATAATCCAAATAATAATAAATATTTTAATGTACAGGGTGGCTCGCATTCGAGTCTATGTATGGGGGATCTCGAAAACCGTAAGAGATACAGTGTCGGTAAAATTAGGGCAAAGTTGCGTATTTAGGTGCCTGACAATATGCCGTTTAGAAAGTTTTAAAATTCCTAGTATTTCCGGAGATATCCGAAAAAAAAACCGAAATATTAAAAAAAAGGTTTTATTTTTCTCCTGAGCTTATTTAAAAAAGGATTTCAAATTGAATTGCACTTTTGCATTGTCACTTTTCCCGCTCTATTCAATGGTGGTATCCAGTTTAGAATCTGACGTTTCATCTTCAATTGGTCATCATCAACTTTCTTTCTTTAAATACGAACGTTTTTCAGGCGTCATTAATGCATTAGAGTATTTTTAATTTTTTGTTTATTTTTTTTAAATTTTCTTATTATTTTTTTTAATTAATTAATTAATTAATTTGGCGTTATTTTGAATAGTTTCAGTTAATTAAATTTAATTAAAGTTCGAATTTAAATGGGATGGGATGGGAGGTTTGGAATCCGACGTTTCGTCTTCAAGAGGTCATCAACCTTTTTTTAAATACAAATTTTAATTAAATTTAATTAACCCACACTATTGAAAATTACGACACAGCAAAATAAATAATAAAAAAAAAGAATAAAAACAAAATTTAAAAAAAATAAATAAAAAAAAAATAAAAAATACATATTCATTTTAACAGCGCCAATATCATTTGAAAAACGATAAAAAAAATAAAGTTCGTATTTAATAAAAGAAATTTGATGATGACCCGTTGAACACGAAACGTCAGATCCAAACTTAATACCACCATTGGTTTAGATTTTAGAGCCTGTCAAAGTGTTAAAATGCCCGACTTTCAACTGTCAATATTTCGTAAACAGCTAAAGATAAGTATAGGATATTATACAAGAAATGTGTTTAGAAGATTTCTCCAGAGAGTCCAAAAATGTAGTAATATACAGGGTGTTTCATTAAAAAAACAGTTCATCCATGGCTTAAATCTTTTGTTTTTGGTTCAAATGTTTTTTTGGTACAATTTTTGAATTTAGCACAAAAAATACATCGAACTGCTCTTTGGATTTGATTTAAAAATACAGGGAAGGTCAAATATAAGCCCCTGTTCATTCCCCGTTGGAACACCCTGTCCTTGCGACAAATGCTATAAAACTTCGATATTTAAATTAAAATTGTACCTCGAAATGTCCCGTGAATCTGACAGAAACCACTGCTATTCGCTTCAAAAATTTCCAAATTCTCCGATTCTAACCCATTTTCCCAGATTCAAATTGTTTGATATGAGATATCAGGCCAATAAATCTACTTACTTGCACAAAACTATATGCACCGAGGTGCTGAAAGTTATACAAAACCTACCATAAAATCGACGGAAACTGTCCATAATTATCAAAAAATTTTCAAATTTTCCGATCCTGGCCCATCTTTAAACTCTTTTCAAAGAACTTACAAGCAATTAAATGTATAGATCTACATATTTTAATCTAATCGTCAGGTCAAAATATTGTATGGAAAGCTCGAGATTTTCTATGATTTTCTACACCCGTTTTCTCGTATTTCCTGATCTGAAAAGGAAAATTGTTATATAACTCTGGACTTTGTTTTTGAAAATAGCAATGCGTTAGCTGGCAACCACGATGAACGTACATTTTTCAAACTGAAAATCAAAAACCGCCAATTTGGCATTTTCAATCGTACAGATGCGATTTCTTGAAACCTGCAATTCTCTCTCTGAGAGAAGAAGTAAAAAAATCGAAGTATTTTTCAGTCTTGGTTGATGAAACAACCGAAGTTGCAACTATCGAGCACATGTCCAAATAAAGATTTGCAAGCATTTTTTGTGGTTTGTGCCTCTTACTTCTACAACTGCACAAAATATTTCACTGACAATTTTGAAAACTATTAAAGATCTGAGCTTGGACATCAAATATCTAAAGAGGACAAGGGTACGATGAGTGGAGAGTTTAAAAGGTTCCAAGCTCTTATTGCCTGACATCAGCCTAAAGCCATTTATGTTCATTATGTCACATTGCTTGAATCTTGAAATTTCGGATTCTTGCCAAGACCAAAACATCAGAAATTGTTCTGGAATAATTGAAAAAACATGTTCATTCCTTCATACCCCAAAGGAAAATGAATGAATGAATTTTGTCCCAAATGAAGAAAATTGCATTTGAAGAAACTGTGTCCCACAAAATGAATGGAGAGACATGATTCTATAATGATTTTTACTGTGCTTTTAGATGATGTATGCGAAGCTTTATATGAAATTAGTAAGTGGGCTGACCCTGATGCGTCAACTGGTGCTGTTGGATTGATCAACTCAATCCGCACTGTGAAATTTATGGTTTCTCTATGTGTAAGCAAAGCCATATTTAGCAGCAGCATTTTCTTAAGTAGATACCTGAACAAATGTTTGGGTTAGTAAAAACTATAATAGATTTATTGCCGTAATAAGTGGTGCCAAAAAGTGTATCCCAAGAGGCTACCGCAAGGAATACATTCCCGGATGGTCCCAAACCAGTGAAGAGCTGTACCAACATTTTCTTGAGACTAGTGATGAGGAAATAGCCTAGATGCGGCGAGACGGGAAGAGTGGACAGAAACTGTAGAAAGCCTGAACTTCCAGACATCGAGCAGACAAGCGTGGACACTATTAAGGAAACTGGGGGGCGGAGCCCCCACACAAAGGCAAAATACAACTGTCGGCCCAAACACTGCTACACACATAGTAGCGATATCCATGGCACCCAGGGATAAAGCACATACAGTTAAGGTAAAACGAGAACTCAAAACCTTAAAAGCTCAAGCCACAGAAACACAGCATTCTCGTCCTTATAATTATGGAGAAGTTTCAAATGCTCCTGAAGATGTCAAGCCAGGAAAAGCTCCAGGGTTTGATAATATCCATCCTGAGTGGCATGCACGCAAAAGTCTAGATCGCTCATATTTTCAGAGATATTATAGAAAATGGCAATATCCCAAAGGAACTTAATCGATCGGAGATAATCGCTATACTAAAACCAGCTGATAGCTACAAGAGTTACATACCAATAGCTCTGTTGTCTGTGACCTATAAGCTGCTAGAACGAATTGTCTATAACAGAATTGGCACAAGAATACTTGAAGCGATCCCGGTTGAACAGGTGGGCTTTCAGCCTGGACGAAGCTATGCAGATCACTCACCACCCACATTGAGGCAGGATTTCAAAGAAAACTTAAGACCTCAGCTGCATTTACGGACCTATCGGCCGCATACGATACAGTGTGGAGAGGAGAGGGCATTATATACAAGCTCCTAGGTGAAATCCCTTGCAAGGTACCCGGCATGCTGAACGACCGGGTGTTTCCAGTGGCTATGGGATCCGTCATCAGCTCCTCAAGGCAACTAAAGAACAGGTTACCACAGGGATCAGTCCTTGCTCCACTTCTCCTTAGCCTGGATATTGCAGACATGCCAGAAACAAGATTGAGAAAGTTTGGCTACGCTGATGACTGGGTACTTGCAACAAGGTGCAGTTCTATCAAACCATCAAAAGAGACCCTGAAGAGAGATCTCAAAACAGTAGGGAAGTATTTTCGCAAGTGGAGACTCCAACCTTACGCCACCAAAACAGAAGTTACTTGCTTTCGCCTAAATAATAAACTCGCTGGAAGAGAACTCAACATACAATTTAGCCACAATAAAACACCAAAATATCTAGGCATAACCCTTGCTAAAACAAGAAATATTATAATCCATAAATTGTGTGGCACAACTTGGGGAACATCGGTCTCCACTCTACGTTCTTTCTGTTCTGGATCTTGCATTTTAAGCTGCTGAATACTGGCTCTCCAGTTTGATTAAACAGCTCACATGTACAGAAAATAGATGCGCAGCTAAACAACACAATGAGAATCATTGCTGATGTCATCAAACCAACTTCCACGCAATGGCTTCCAGTCCTAAGCCACATCCCACCCCCTCAACTGCGACGAATAAACGCTCTCATAAACGAGTATAAAAAGATCGTGGACAATATAAATTTACCCATTCATCAGGACATCGAGGATGCAAACCATAACCGACTTCGGTCTAGACGACCACCAACAAAAACGGAGAGGGCGGCCGTGGAAGACGGCTTTAACCTTACCAAACGCATGGACTCAAGAATGGACTGTACAACAAAACAACGACATGCCGTGGTCCACGCTTGACAGAATCAGAACCCAACACGGCACTCCTTACACAAATGGAGCAAGCAACCATCTCCTCTCTGTGACTGCGAAGAAATCCAAACCATCAGACATAGCCCAGAAGAATGTACCATACGATAATATAAAGGTGGCCCCGAAGACTTCCTGATAGTGACCCCAGAGTCGATAGATTACATAAATAGACAAGATGTTCGTTTGTAACCTTTAAAGTACGATTTATACTGCTTTATATCCTACGTTGTGTTAAAAGTCTAAAACGAGTACCTATATAAAATTCAGTACCTGCTAATGAAAATAGATTCATTCAAACCACAGCTAAGCTAAACGTACTTTACCTTAGTTAGATTATTTAAAATTTATGGCACCGAAAATAATTAGTTAATATTTTTCCAACATTCTCGAGTACCAATAGTTCCGAGCAAAAGTCAAGTGCCGAAGTGCGACTATCTGTTGAATTTTCAAGCAAATACCTAATTACAAAGAGTAAAAAATTTACCGATTTCAAATAAAGCACAAAAAGTGCTACTATTACTTTTGAAGTATATACATATAATTAGTATTAATTAAAACATATATCAAAGAACCAAACAGGCAATGATAAAGTTAAAAATTGCTCGCACACTTTAAATACAAACAAATTCGAATAAGCTGTCGGTTTGTCGTGATGCCAACATAAACAACTGGATTAAGTGAATAGCCTCAAGTTAACCGTCAGTTAATTCTAGGGGTAATCTTAGCTGTCGGACGTCGTCACCCACGCGTTACGGTAGGGTTCCTCTTTAGTTTATCGATACGCCAGTGGCGTAACATTTCATTTAATCGTTTTTCTTGCTGTTTAATATGTCGTGCACTAATAATCTTAATATACAAGCATTTTGGGTGTATTCAAATGGTTGTGAAATGGTAGGCAGTTTATTAAATAAAGC
This sequence comes from Pissodes strobi, assembly GCA_016904865.1. Classification (NCBI taxonomy): domain Eukaryota; kingdom Metazoa; phylum Arthropoda; class Insecta; order Coleoptera; family Curculionidae; genus Pissodes; species Pissodes strobi. Next base: position 202,547 of record MU183271.1, on the reverse strand, counting down.
ATTATTTTATTTCTATTTACAGTCATGTAACGCTCATTTGAGTATTTATTACTTTATTCATTTTTTTTTCCCTCGAAACGGCTGCAAATGAAAACTTGGGACATGGCACGTTTTTAAGTAACACTTGGGGCCAGCAGACGCGACGCGACGATCATTTGTTTTTGTTTATCCAATTTTAGGTTTCCTAATTATTACGTCACAAGTGCGATTTTTCACCATTTTGCATTGATACACAATAACTATCGAATAAATTTATCAATTTTTAATGAAATTATCTAGTCACGTTCCTTTTGGCTGGCTTTCGAACGCTATTGAAATTGACGAATCGTAAATTGCCGAGTATTTTTTGGGCGTGTATATTTTTGCCAAAAAAGTCGCGAGGATCGAAAAAATCGAGAACAGGAAATTTCTAGAAGAAAAACTGTTTAAATGCTTCTCTGGGTCAAAAATGCCAGGAAAATGGGCTTTTGAGGGAACATATAAAAGATCGATTTATAGGTCACAAAAATGAAGGTTTCCATTTTTTGTCTAGAAACGTATTTTATTATAGAGAAAAGCTGAGTACGTTAAGCCAAAAACCGCTCAAGAAGACATTTTTGAAATAACGATGCCTTTTACACAGCGTGAGCTAGTGCAAATTAAACACTTCGCCATTTCGAATATTGGCCTAACACTTCACCACTTAATAACTTATTACTGGAAAACTGAGTATTCTGGAGCAACCAAACTTCCATACATAAAAGAGGAGGGTTACGAGTTACATTAGGGTTGCCAGACGTCGCGTATTTCCCGGGACGTCCCGTATTTTTGCCAAAAATTTAATTGTCCCGCCTGGAGAGCTGATGTCCCGTATTTTGGCAATGTGTCAGAAAATGCCAAAAATCAATAAAAAATGCACGCTCGGCGTGCATATATTTTATTCTTTAACCATCTACACAAGTTCTTTCGCCTGACGAGTCCTGGGTTTGCGTAAATACATTTCTGACAAGTAGATATCTTTATGATCCAGGGAATTGCTTTCAGTGGGCCTCGTGGCTCAATAATTCATTGCTGGTGTTTTGATACGGCGACCCGGGTTCGATTCCAGCGGCAAGACATGCTTTTTTTAAAGGTTATGTTTGTAAAACTTTTTTTCTAGATTCTGGGCATACCTTGGGTTAGTTTGGGTTAATTTTGTCTGGCTGCGCCCCGGAGTGAACGAAGCGAACGGAGGGCCATGCGAGAAGTGAAAAAAATACAAATTACAAATGTAAACATTGTGATGCGTCAGGCGGAAGAACTCGTGTAGATGGTTAAGAATAAAATATCTGCACCCAGCGCCGCTGTGCTTGACATATCGGTTGTTTGACTTGGAGCTAGCCGCCGGACGGCAACTTATGAGCCTGGCCAATAACTCAATGACTTGGCTTGTTTCCTATTTGGAGGATTTGTTTACTATTTTAGAATGTCTAATATTTCACTTCACGCATGGTCCTCCGCTGGCTACGGGCGCGCAACCAACAAAAACTAACCAAAACTAACCCAAGGCATGCCCAAAATGAAGAAAAAAAACTTTTTACAAACATAACCTTCAAAAAATAAAAGAAAACATCGACGGGAATCGAACCCAGGCCGCCATATCACAGACTCAGCATCTAACCATTAAACCACCAGAGCACTTGGTGGCAATTCAATGCACCGTAAAGACATCGGTTAACTGAGGGCCATGCGTTATTAGTCAGGCTGATTAGTTGCCGTCCGGCGGCTATCCGTAAATTGTTGCGGCTGACTCAAGGTGGGTCCTCATGAGCACATTTGAAGCGGACTAAACTTGACAGCGCAATACGTTCGTTTCGGTCGGCGCGGCGTTAGTGATCCCAACCGACAGTGTGTATCAACGTTTCACAGCACTGTTTTTAATTGCCAGACGGGTACTTTTTACTCACCTGGTTAGTTGCCATTTTCCAAGCTAATTTTAATTAAATAATGTTAAACGGGTAGGATTCTTTATAGAGACATGAATAAAATGAGAATATTGAATAATAACTTACGAACCACAGCAAAAAATCAACAAACCAGAAAATATTCAACAGCCAACATTGAACCGTCAACACTGCCACTAGTGTCACTTTTGAACGCCAGGAGTGCGGCGAAAAGTAGAAACAAACTCGACTTTTCAGCGGATTGTTGTCATAATTAGCACGGATTAGTGACAGCGCACTTTTGACAGATCAAGTGAATGCCAGTGCGCTCTGTGTATAGTCCGCTTATGAGGATTTACCTTCATACTAGTGGTTACAGACAGCTTGCGAAGAGCATTCCACCGCCTGAGGAGTCCTGGACTTGCGCGCGCATCACAAATACATGCGTTGTTTAATGCTTACATTAATAATGTTTGTATTAGAATGTCTAATATTGCACTTCCCACATGGCCCTCCGCTCGCTTCGCTCGCAACGGGGGCGCAACCAACAAAAACTAACCAAGACCAAAGCATGCACAAAATGAAGAAAAAAAATACAAACATAACCTCAAGAAAATAAAAGAAACACCAGCGGGAATCGAACCCGGGCCGCCGTATCACAGGGCTAGCATTCTGACCACTGAGCCACCAGAGCACTTGAAAGCAGTTCACTGCAACGTAAAGACATCGGTAAAGTAGCATTTCAAAACGCAAGCCCAGGACTAGTCAGGTGGTGGAATGCTCCTCGCAAGCTGTCTTTATCCGCTAATCTGACACTTTACTTACACTTGTTTTGTTTAAGTCTGTTCGGTGTGGCTACAATAGCTACATTCTACATTATTCTACAATATTGAACTTAAACTTCACTGTGATTGATGGAAGCATTTTGGGTAGAATAATGTAGTCATTGTAGCCACACCGTCACCAAACAGGCATTGTATTTTGTGATTATTTCGAGGGATACCAACAGTTTTATAAATTTGGGAAAACCAGCAACGAAATCCTAAAACTTACTCAATCGTCATTAAAATATTGATTGACTCACTTGTTTTGGTGTATAAAATGTAATTTGTAGTTTTGGGTTCTATTAAAACTTCATCAAATTTGTCTTGTTTTATTTGTACCGGGCAAATCAAGAAAATCTCGTATTTTTTATCATTTGTCCCTTAATGTAACAAAAATCTGACAACCCTATACAACATACCAAAAAATCGCATAAATAAGATTGAAATAGTATATTAAAATACTAGTTTTAAAATATCATATTTTTTCGCACGAGCACGAAGTTAGGAAACGACCCGCTTGCGAAAAGAGGCTCTTTTCGACACTACAATTATTTTTTATTTCGTGTACATTTCTTTCAGTTTCTGTTTTTATCTTTATTTTTCTATTTTTTCTTTTTCTTCTTTTTTTATTTCTATTTCTATATGTATATTTCCATTCTTTTTTCCTTCCCTTTTTTACCTTGGATGTTTTTTTTTTCTCTTCCTATCTCTTTCTAACATTAAAATATTTCTTCAGGTCAGAATTACAAATTTGTGTTTAGATATTTCCGAACTATTATTATCATGAAACTTCTTTCGTTTGTACTTATTTGTTACTTAGTTCTTTCCAATTGTAGAACAGTGCAAAATATCGCTAAAAGTATTTCTTACTCATCAGTTGTTTCTTTTATCTTAAACTTTTTTTATTTTCTTTTTATTATTGTTCCTCCCCTTTCGTTTTTTTCTTCCCTCCCTTTCTGTCTTCCTCTTTTCTTACCTTTTCGTTTCCTTTTTTTTATCTAAACTCTTTATCTAGGAAAAAAATCAATTTTTGCAAAATAGAAAAATATGTTGTTTCCATACTTAGGCATTTTTGCGAATTGGAATAGAGAGCTTTGCTTTTGATGCATTATGGGAAATTTGAAGGAGTACATCCAATAACACCTCTACAAATGAGTCGGTTTTGGTTGGTTTTCCAATATTTTGACAAGAAGTTTTGGTCAAAATATGTAGACTTGTTTATTTAGTTGCCTGAAATCTCATTGGAAACGGTTGGATCAGAAAATGTGGAAATTTTTTGGTGATTAGAGGTAGTTTCTGGTAGATTTTATGGCATATTTCGAAGTAAAATTATACTTTTAACTTATTGGCGCGTATAAGTAAGTAGATGTATTTGCCTGAAATTCCATTTACCAGGATCGGCGAATTTTGGCGTTTGTCAAGCGAAAAACAGTTTTTGCTGATTTCATGGGAGGATGTTGAGGTAAAATTTTACTTTAAACATCTAAGTCTATAGCACAGTAAGCACATTTTTCTTAATTTTCTTATGCATATAAAGTAGGACTTGATAGGTAAGTGCTAGGTCTATGCTTTATTGACTGACTTGAGCCATTGCTTTCCAGGCGCCCTCCGCTTGCATCAGTTATTCTTGGAGGGGATTTGAACATCAACTTTGCTGATACTCATAAGCATAAAGTTCAGCAGCTGAAAACTTGTTGAATTCGTTTAATTTAAAAATGCATGTAGACATAGATACGCACATAACAGCTGCGTCGCGTCGTCCACTTGTATTAACTATGTGTGCTCTAATTTTGTTTCTGATAAAGTAAAATGTGACGTCGTATCAGCTGGCCTATCTGATCATGAGGCTGTATTGTGTGAATTTGGATTAGAAAATCTTGGGGTCCCTCCAGGAAGAACTAGATGTAGGATGGTTATGATGGGTTTTCGAGATTGTATAGTGATGTGGACTGGAATGATGTTTTGAGCTATGATGATCCACTGGAAAGGTTACATGGTACAGTTCTTCAGATTTTTGATAGGGCATTTTTTCTGAAATTCCGTAAACGTAGAAATAAAAAAAATTGTTAGCACTGGGACCTCTGCCAGGAATATGCGTGCTTTGCACTTTATTCGTAAATATGCTATTAATAATGTTTTTTTTCGTATCATACTACAATAATTCGCGTTAGAAGGACTATTAGGGCTGCTAAAGTTTTGTATTATGGTGGGAGACTGGGAGCATACAAAAGGAAGATCGTAAATGACCTACATGCATCGCGGGCATCAAATGGCATCTCAGTGGAGCGATTGAATTCCTTGTACTGCTCAGTTGCTTCCTCAAAAAATATACCTAATACAGGTAGTCTACTGGATTATCTGTGGAAAGTTTCGGTCTGAGATTCATCTTATTTCCCTCCGACAGACATTTTTGAACTAAAGATGCTATTTCGGAAATAAAAAATAAAAATTTATCAGGTTGGGACGAGATTTTACTGCTAATTTTCCTTACTCTTGCTTGCGGATGCGGCTCTTACGGCTAAGGTAGCATCTGCAAATGACTCGTTCTGTAAATGACATTTCCATCTTGCCTTAAAATGGCTTCCGCAACCACTGATCAACGGGAGACCTCCTGACTTACGTGACCTGCCTGTGGACCAAAGCCATCGAGAGCTACGGCGAATCTTGTGCAGTGGCTCTCGACATATCCAAAGCATTTGGTAGGGTGTGGCATGACGGATTGTTAAGCAAGTTGACAGCATAAGGACTACCACCAGCACTGTTTCTATCACATCCGAGTTGGTATTGATAGATATTTCTCGGAGGAATTTAAAATCAATGCCGGAGAAGGGTGGATATTATCTCCAACACTGATCCTGATCTATATTAACGATCTCTTAGACAGAGCAAGCGATTATATTTACAGTTTTGCAGATAATAGCACTCACAGAAGTATCGTTCATTTTCCGTCTTGTCTAGTAGACTATCTACCAGAATCGTAGTGATAGGACCCCTCCTTGGGGGCAGCTCCTCCCCACCCGCACCGTAACCGTATCCCCACCTATGGTGGCAGTTATTGTTCTATAATTTAGGTTTGCTTGGGTTCAGTATTCAGTTGCAGATGGTTGGGGGGATTTCTTTGTGTTTGAGTGCTTTAACCAGCGATTTGGCTGGAACGTTGTTGAAAGCACCCTCTTTGCCTAGAAAGGTGGCTAGTGCCACTCCCTTATCGTATATTGCCTTCATCAGGAGTCTATTTAGATAGTCCAGGGACAAATCTGTAGACTTTCCTGGTTGGTACGCATATTGACGCTCGTTAAGGGGTTTTGTTGAAAGAATGTTGTCGCGGATATATCCTTTGTATTGAAAGTTACTTTGGCGACTATTTCAATAATGATTAGCTAGATAAGTTCGCTGGTATCTCCGTACGCTAATAAAAATAATCTCTTAAAAGAATCGGAGGCACGCCCATGGACGAACGAATCGAAACAATTCATAAATATTAGATGAAAAGCTCAATCGTCCATAGAGAGAAAGAGTAAAATAGTGAATAACAGATTGAAGAAGACCCGGGGCGGTTTCGGCATTAAACAATTGTAATTCATTAGAGTTGTCGCGGCCCGGGCTGTAATTATCTCTGTCTGATTAATTGCTTTGTTGAGATAGCGATCGGACGACGTGAAATCCGGATGAAAGATAAGCTTGGCCACGGACCGCGGTAGGGAGGACGTTGAATAAATAATCGGGGGATATGCGAAGAGAAAACAATGGTAATTTTTTGTTGGGGACCATAGGTTTGCGCCAGCGGGCTGTCAGTAATGTTGGCAATGCTTGAAGTCTGTGTGCAATATTGCAATCTCCTGAAACATATACATGTAGGCTCGACTAATCGGAATTTCGATGAAACGTCCAAAACATATATCGCAGATCCTCAGATTAGATATCTTCTCTTTGGATGCAATAAAAACTGAAAGTATATAGCACTAGTCAACAAAATATACCGGTAAATCACTGTTCAAATATATAAATAACATGAAAAATCAGCTTACTGAGCTGAACAAAAAATCTTAAAATTGTGACATCTGGTCCCGGACTAAATTGGAGTTTCCTGTCTCTTTCTAAATTTTGTTTTCTCATAGTGTCAGCTCTTATTGCTCCCTATTCTGTGCCATATATTTCAATGAAAATGTTTTTATTGGCTAGTGCAAAAACCCTAGGTGTTCCACTAGTTGGTTAAGATTTTCTGAAAAAAAAATGCCCATAAAAAAATTAAAATCATAGGGCCTCGGATAAACACAAATCAAAAATTAACAGAATGTTATAGGAGAGTATGGTTTTCTATACTTTCGTTAATACTTTGTATATTATGACAGGTATCGAAAAATATATCTACCTAATAAAAAGGATTGTATTTTTCGATGCTGAACTTTTGCCAGATGTCAATAGTGACACCGACAGATGTCAAACGTTTTTGCGAGACACGGACAAACGTCAAAAGCTTCTTACTTATTTTTGACAAGTGTCAATGTGACATTTGACAATTTTGAAAAAATAAAGACAGCAGTTAAAAGGTTCCACCACTTTTCTCATAGTGTCAGCTCTTATTACTTCCTATTCTGTGTCATATATTTCAATGAAAATGCTTTTATTGGCTAATGCAAATGCCCTAGGTCTTCCTCTAGTTGGTTAAGATTTTCTGAAAAAAATGCCCATAAAAAAATTTAAAATCATAGGTCCTCCGATAATCACAAATCAAAAATTAACCGAATGTTATAGGAAAGTATGGTTTTCTATACTTTCGTTAATACTGTATATTATGACAGGTATCGAAAAAATATATCTACCTAATAAAAAGGATTGTATTTTTCGATGCTGAACTTTTGCCAGATGTCAATAGTGACACCGACAGATGTCAAACGTTTTTGCAAGACACATACAAACGTCAAAAACTTCTTACTTACTTTTGACAAGTGTCAATGTGACATTTGACAATTTTGAAATAATAAAGACAGCAGTTAAAAGGTTCCACCACTATCAATTTTTGCGGCGAGTCCTTTGGATACTTCGTGGCGTCTTTGACAGGTGTCAAATTTTTGTGGCGCATCGATAATTAAATATAATTTGTAAGGATCCTTACGAGTCCTGGCCTGCGCGCGCTTCACAATGTTTACATAAACACATTTCTGGCAAATAGATGGTCTAGGGGATTGCTTTCAGTGAGACCCGTAGCTCAGTGGTTTAATGCTCTGTTTCTGATACGGCGGCCCGGGTTCGATTCCACTGGTAAGATATGCTTTTTTTAAGGTTATGTTTGCGAAATGTTTTTTTTTTCTTGATTTTCGGCATGCCTTGGGTTAGTTTGGGCTAGTTTTGTTTGGTTGCGCCCCGGAGCGCGCGAAGCGAGCGGAGGGCATTGCATGAAGTAAAAAAAAATACAAATGTAAACGTAAGCTTTTTGATGCGCGCACAGCACAGGACTCGTCAGGCGGTAGGACTCGTTAGGAGCCTTAAGAAAAAAATATATGCCATTTTTAAGGATATGACAGATGTGGCTTTTGACATGTCACTCAAGAAAAAATTACAGCTGTCAAAGTTTGTAGCCGAACTATTACCGAGCCCGGAAAAAATTACATTAGCTTTTATGTTTTTTTAAGAATTTCAATTAATATTTTGGTTATTATGAC
>MU183271.1:166771-184159 GCA_016904865.1 Pissodes strobi | reverse complement strand
GAAGAATTAACATATAATGATGATAATATTATAAACAATGAATCAGAGACTGGAAGTTGGGATGTAATAAACATGCCAGTAGAGATCGACGGAATATTATATGATTCTTGTAACACTGAAAACATCAACGCAGACATTTCGTCGACGAATAATGGCAACGCGGATAAAAAGATTGTTGTTCACGACATTGTGCGTATAAATCCTGATGGTACCATAACATCTAATGATAAAGTTCAAATTTTCGGTACAAATAATGATTTTAAATTGAATGAGATTAAAACATATCATAATAATGAGAATGACTTCGAAATGGATAGTAAAATGAGAACTGACAAAATAGCATGTACAATAGAGGGAAGTGCATATAACAAAAATGATTTTGTAATTGATGTGAGTGATAAAATGAAAGAAGGCAAAAATACTTGTGACGTGGTGCATGAAATTGAAAATGTAGAAATGATACAAGGTGAGAATCATGAAAACACTGTTAGTGAAAATCAAAGTTTAACTGATGAGAAAAACGAAGAAAACGTTATTAAAATTTGTGGTGAGGTGCAAGAAACTGAAACTGAAGCAACTGGAATTGAGAATAGGACTAGCAGCAAAGAGGAAGATAAAATTAATAATGGTGGAAATGAAACGAATGAGCTTAATGACGAGTATGAGATGGTACGTAAAAAAGAAGTTGAGAGAAAGGAAGAACAGGAAAATGGAACCAATGATAGTGAAATAAAAAAACTATCAAAAAATGCAAATGATTTAGAAGCTGAAAATAGGAATATCGGAAACAAAATTAATGCAGAAACAGCGCTAAATGATGACGTACCTCAACATGTTGAGGTAGGCCCACCGAAAAATATGAAGGAAATTTGGTCAAAACATCTATATTGGCCTGAAATTCCAAATACTAATAAACGAAAATCGGGAGCTCCAATGCCCTATGCAATAACCTCTAAAAAGTGGAAAGCACTTATGGATGAAAAAGAAGAAACTGCTAAAATTCAACAAGAGCAGAAATTACGTAGAAAATCGCAACTAATAGAAAAGAAGATAAACAAAAATCTAAAAGCAAATAGAGAGAGCAACGTGAAAAAATCTTTAAAGGATGTTCAAAGTAACATAGGAAAAAATAAGGCTACACACACTGCAACAACTAACAGTAGGTATAAAAAAAATTAATTTTAACAAATATTTATAACATAACCGTTTTAGGTTTAGTATTAGACGAGTCAGAAACTGAAACGGGAGAAATTAGTGTTGGATCCTACGTTATTGTTCTTTACGATCAAAGGCTATTTCCTGGACAAGTAGAAAAAGTTGAAGGCGACGACTTCGAAGTAAAGGCAATGAGTAAAACTGGGAATAACATTCATACTCAGTTTAAATGGCCTGACCGAGAGGACAAAATATGGTATAATAAGGAATTGGTCATAGCAAAAATTACGCCACCGAAACTTATAAGAAGAGGTGTCTATGAGTGCTCTGACATAAAGAAGTTTTTGTAAATGCCAGTTAGGTAGTTACCTGGCTATTAGTTCATTCATTGGATAACAAATAGTCATTCATTGGGTGACGCTGTTCATTTATTGGTTTTTATTACGTTTGTAATAGTTTTATTTTTTAATAAATAGACTATGTTTTTTGAATACATACCATTCTAATTCCATACTACACGAATATAATTTGCTTCACCTTAATCTTCCTTGCTAAATATTTTCTATAGTGAGTCAATCGCATACAAACTCTTATGCGTTCATTCACTGGTGCCGGTACCCTACTTAATACGATAAACCCATCGATTGGAAATAATTTTAGTGTCTTTTGGTTTATTCACTAAAACCCACGTCTCGTTCTGCTGAAGAGAGTTCATTTCCTCACGCATGGCATTTAACCACATATCTGACTGCTTTGATGACATGGCTTCTTCATACGTCTTTGGTTCACTGTTGGCGATGCACGCAACCATGATTCCATATAAATCAGAAGGGTTTTATTTGGTTTCTAGGACGAAGTTGACGCCTTTCTGGGGACTCTTCTTCTGCCTGACTTTCTATCTGTCTGGGTTCTTCTGGTGTTTCATCCTTTAAAGGATTCTCATCATCTTGAGTGTGATCCACTTTACACTCAAGTTCAGTTGACTTATACACCAGTTTTTCTTGTTTAAAGATGATATCATGGCTTACACAAGCATCATGAGTCTCTGGCACACATATACGATATGCATCAATATCTTAAAGATACCCAACCAGAATACCTTTTAGAGCTTTCTTATCCAGTTATCTGCGCCTTTGTTGCGGTACATGAACGAAACAATCGGTACCAAATACTTTCAAGTTATTTATCCTTGGTGTTTTTGGGCTTTTACTTTTGTCCTTCGATGGTCCAGTTCTGTTCAATACATAAGCTGCTGCATTATTAACTTCAGCCCAAAGAAATTGCGGAAGTTATGGTTTAGCATGTAGCATGGAACGAGCAGCTTCCATAAGTATGCGATTCTCCCGTTCCGCACATCCATTTTGTTCTGGGCCATAAAGAGTTGTAACTGTGTGCCTTATTCCTCGTCTGCTCAAAAACTTTGCTACATCTTCATTGACATATTCTTTGCCACCATCTGTACGCAACTCAATGATATTTGTACCAAATCGTGTTTTAATTTCAGCACGAAACTCTTTAAGTTTATCTTTGACTTTTGATGTCTCACGAAGAAAATAAACTTTATGGTAACTACTAAAGTCATCCTTGAAAGCGACAAACTATCCCTTTTTTCTGGATTTGCATTGGACCACACGCGTATCGCGTGTATTATACTTAAGTCTGTGATGTTTACCAAACTCGCACGCATCACACAACTCATTGTCCAAAGTCAGTTCAACGCCGAGATTTTTCATAAATATTTGCACGTGTCGCTTGTTCTGGTGACATAAGCGTTCATGCCAGAGTTATAGCTTATCATTAACGGTATGCAACATAAACATTATTCGGCGAAACTATATACTCGCAGCAAAATTCGATTCAAGTTGCCCGCTTCGATGCCGAGAGCCACCAACTTATCGTCTCTAATAAATTTACAACGTGAACCGTTATGAGTCAATATGAAATCGACACCCTTCTTAGCAGCAACGCGAACCAAAAACATATTTTTCGTCATTAGAGGCGTATACGGTACGTCATATAAAATAGCAGGTTGCCACTTATCATTTACAAATGTCACAATGGCAATATCACCACTGCCAAGAGCTTCCACTGAGGTACCATTTCCAACGTAAACTTGAAGTGACTTTGCAAATTTTTGAAATTTCACAAAACCAATCGAGTGTATGAGTCATATCATGCGAAGCACCGGAGTCGATGAGCCAAAGATCATACTGATGGTAGTATCTCCAACAAAAGCTTCTTTCTTCTTGCTTATTGAAGAATCACCTTTCATTGGACAGTCTTTTAGCAGATGCTGTTTTGAAAACAACCTGGACAGTCTTTAAACGTATGATTCATTTTCCGACATAGCGAACAACGCGACACAAACTTATCTGATGGAGGAGGCTTCCAGAAGTTTTTCTTTCCATTTTTCTTAAAGTTCAGCTTAGACACTAACGCAACTTTAGATTCTTCATCACTCTCTTGCTTTAAAAGACGAAGCTTTTCAGTAAGCAACCTGGTTGTTAAATTATCCAAAGTCCGTTTCGAAGTTTCTGTAGAATCCCAAGCTTTGTGAAAATAGTTAAACTTTGATGACAAGGTGGACAATATTCTGGTTATTAACATGGATTCAGGCATTTTGCCACCCAACTTAACCATTTTATTGGCTAACTGTTCAAGACTGTTGCGCATTATTACGTTCAGAACTCCAGTTAAATTTAAAAAATTGTTTTTGCACTAGCCCCAAACTCTCCTCCGATTTAAAGTCATATTATATGCTATGCAATTTTGTCTACATTTCTTGGGCTCTTTTACAGTTCATTATAAGCTGCAACGGTTTAGATTCAAGTGTAGTTACAATGAACTTACGAGCAAACTTCTCCCTCTTATTCCAGTTTCTTAGTTTGTTCTGAAAATCTGCAGAACCTTCTACTGGCACATGTTCCGTCCCTTCACAAATTTCCAAAGCGTTCTCACTATCCAATAAAGATGGAATAACAAACCACAATTGTGACCAATTATCTGCATCACGTAGTTTATCAATTTTTGGCTTGTCAACCTTCATGTTGGTAGGCTACAATTCACCATAATAAACAACAAAAAACACAATACACTATTATCTCGATAGTCGCACTTAATTTCGCGTTATCCCGATATCAAAAACGATATCAGTAACTTAATGAGATTTTAAAAGGGTTGTACTGAGAGAAATTATGACAAACTCACGTAAAAAACAACTTTATTATGAACGAAAAACGAATGGGGATAAAAACCGGGCTTGTGAAAGACTAAATCTAGATGCAAATGTTAATGTGCCCAAAACACTTGAGTATACCATAACGCGGATATATAAATCAAACCGTTATCGCCTATATAAGACATAAACAAATTCGGCAATTCGGCTTAGCAGTTATCCGATATTGGTTTAGCGGTACTTTTCTATTTCAATAATTTTGACATATGTTAAAAATGGTTAGACTTAGGTATAGGATATTATATATAAAATATATCTAGAATTTTCCGAGGAATTTAAAAATGGCTTAATATACAGGGTATTCTATTTAAAATAAGGACGTTGATACTTGTCCACGAAAATACGAACACCCTGTATATATAAAAATATAATTTTTAAAAGTTTAAGTAAATCCAAACAACTTTTTTATTAAATTTTTTTGGTGCACCATGTAGATTCTGAGATAAGGTGTCATTCCGTAATAAACGGGACACCCTGTATATTTAAATATAAATCCGATCATCAGTTTCAACAAATATATTTTAAGCAAGTTCCTGCTTTCTTTTCCAACAACTGACATTTTCTACCTTCAAACGATCAAAAAATTCTACCTATTTGTTTAGTATTCTATCTGTATATTTAAATGATATCCGGTGTTAACAATTGCTGCTTAAATTATATTAAAATTAAAACGTCTTTGAGAATGCTTCAGCCAATTTAATAGACTGAGTAATAAGGAAAAAAACTGGCTCATCCTAGACCATTCCTAGAATTGCTGTCTAGGCCACTTCAACAAAATAAAAGAAAACTCTCGGCGTAAAATTCCCTATCCTACACGTCAAGTTTAGTAAGCAGAACACGGCCATTAACTAAATCGAATACATATTCAATTAATTCTCGTCGAGAGAGAAAACATGAATGAAATATTTGCATCGAGAATGTCCCGATAAAAATTGATTGCGCGTAGCATTCATAATTAGCGGTTTTTTTTTAAGAATCGCGCTATGTCCTGCAAGAATGCAGCACGCCTTTCCGTCGGCCGGACCGGTTTCCTGATTTTGTTTATCGGGAGTTCCACTTAATTGTTGCGTTTCGTTCTGTTTTGTCATTTTACACTCTCTTCGCATAATGATGGGTGTTACTTGCGTGATTGATTCGTGGGAAAATTCGATATTAACAAGTTTATGCTTATGCATTTTTGGATGACATCCTCTGCCTTATGAAAACGCATTTGGTGATATTTTGATAAAACTACGGGCCTTTATTTTGCTATAATACCTACCTAGACTAGGGGTGAGCGATAATATAAAAACATATCCATTAAAATAAATATAACTATTTTAACCATTATCTGATATTGAGTTTGCAAAATGTGGATTTGTTGCTATAGAGTTTAACCAAAAGTTGCGTCTTTCTCTAAATTCCTGAACGTTGAGCCGAAAGATTATATCTTTTAATATTCCTTTATTTGATTAATATCAATATCTTTATTCTAAAAACAATCACACATTTTTGAAGAAAACTATGCAATTAAATAATTAAAACAATAATAAAAAATAATAATATTACAGATTATTTAATTGAAATAAACAAACGGTAATAACGTGTATTACCTACCTCCAGCTTTAATAACTGCTGCACACGACGTGGTCAGCTCTGAACACAACAATTATTGTCAATACATGAATTGTATAGTTTTCTTAAAAATGTTGTATTTCGTTTTAGAACAAAGATATTGTACGAATAATACAGACAGATGGGCTTTGGCGACTTTATTTCTGTTTTAGCGAGTTTATTCATTTTTTAGCAGTGCAGGAAGAAACAAGTATTATAATTTGTATCGTGCCGCGATTTATTTGCAGTTAGAGCTCCTTCACACGAGGATACTGTATGCGAGATACGCATATCCGAGATACAGGTTAAACGTACATTCAAATGGACCTGTTCACACGGCACGAGCAACGCATACAGTATTGCGATACCGAATTTCCGCATCCCGGCTGCTTCAGCCGCCGGACACTTAATGCATATGCCGCATACAAAATTACCATTACGACATATGGACGTGTTCAGACATGGATACTATTTGCTGGGTTCGGGTATTAAAATGGAGACGAGTGGATTTTCGAGCACGTGTTCTTGGAGCGTATCGTGTCAAAATGTATAGTCGAACGACTCGGAGTTGTTCGACCTAGGAACGACAGATTACTGACGGATTCAAGACAGCTCTTTTCTCTTTTCAACTTTAATTTTTCATTTTTCGGAAAAGTGTTTTTTTTTTAAGAGAATCCGAACACAATGTTTGCTCCAATTACAGATTTTATTAAGGAGATTTATTTTGAAGATTCTTCAGAATTAGGTTTTGACGAATGTAACAAGTTTAGTAATTTGTCTATTGAGAAGTGCTTTGAATTTTCTATTGTATACTCATCTAAGCTTCGTATTTACATTATTTGCTTATACAGAACTCCCGATTCGAACTTTGAAACGTTTTTAAATCAGCTTGAACATCTGTTAGCACTAATTCCGGTTCATTCACGTGTCATATTGGCAGGGGATTTTAATATTAATTTTCTAAATAAATCTCAATCTAAGACATAAAATATTGAAAACTTGTTGTGTGCTTTCAATTTTCATATGCATGTGGATGGGCCGACGCGTATAACAGCAACATCTTCTTCTTGTATTGACTATGTATGCACGAATTTCCCTGAAGCATTCAATCATAATCACGTTATAAATCCTGGTCTATCGGATTACGAAGCAATAGTTTCTAGTTTTAATGTGCAGGCAAAAAAGAAAAGTACCACAGCAAGACCAAAGCGAAGGCTCTTCTCAAGATCAGCGTTTGCAACCTTTAGAGAAATTTGTAATCATATTGAGTGGGCTACAATGGTTTCACATAACAATCCATTAAGCTGTTTCCACACTATTTTAAGTAAGGCTTTTGAAACTTCCCCTATAGAAGGATAAAAAAGAAGGTTTGCAAGCGCCGGTTCACGTTGGGCCTAAGAGTCTCCTCTCGCAACATGCGATGCCTTCACACACTGAGAAAGTACTTTTTAGATTGTTCCTTTTTTATAAACTATTTTAATAAATATAGAAACCTTTATAGAAGGACCATCATGATTGCTAAAAAGGGATATTTGGCGATAGGCTGGCAGGGGCTGCTAATCTACAGAAGGAGAGTTGGAATGTGGTGCGGGAGATGACGGGACGGAGGAGGAGTAACATAGTTTCAGATCTGTCCGCCGATACTTTAAATAACTTTTTCCCTTCGATTGCATCGAGCATAAGGGTCGCCATTTCATCCTCTGCGGTTGCTGGGGATCCTCTTGAATGTATGGGGGAGCGCAGTGCTGCCTCGTTCTTCTTTTTTCCGGTAAGCATGGAGGAAATCCGAAAGGAATTGGAGTCTATGAAGAACAAACGTTCCGCCGGTTGGGATGGAATTTCTGTAAGAGTCCTGTCGTCACTGCCAGATATTGCTTTGAAGGCTCTTACAGAAGCTGTTAACAAATCTGTTTGTGATGGAGTATTCCCTGATTGTTTAAAGACCGCAAAGGTAATACCTCTCTTCAAGGGCGGAGATTTCCTTTTACCCCCAGATTTTCGACCAATTTGTCTGCTATCTTCCATCTCAAAGCTGGTTGAATGACTACTAAAGAAACGTATGCAGGAGTTTCTGAAAAGTAACATCCTTTCCGCGGATCAATTCGGATTTCGGGATACAATACAATGACGCCGTATCTGCGTTCCCTCAGGGAGCCTAAATCCGGTTGGATGATGGTGATGTGACCGCGGCGGTATTCTGCGATCTTACAAAAGCTTTCGATTGTGTAGATCATAGAGTACTGCTGAGCAAGCTCGAGCATTTGGGTTTTAGGGGATCAGTGTTGAGGTGGTTGTCTTCATATCTGTCGGGTAGAATGCAGTCTGTGGTGTTCCAGGGTGAGGTATCAATGACCCAACCAATATTATTTAGCGTCCCGCAGGGTTAAGTGTTGGGGCTTCTATTGTTCCTGATCTATGTTAACGATCTTGTCAACATTGGAATATCGGGAAAATTTACCATTTTCGCCGAAGCCACAACTATTTTGTGGCACAGTATGTCGCCAAAAGATCTACATACAGTCTTGGGAATTGATGTAATAGCAACATCCTGTCTTTTAAGTGTGGCCTCCTGGATTGCACTCTTAACTCGGAACCTCTCGAAGTTCGAGAGGTTCATAGGTTTTTGGGCATCCATATAGATAAGAACCTCAAATTTTCCCATCACATCTTGGAGGTTTCTAAGTGAATTGCGCGTGGAACTTATGCGGTGAGGACTGTGAATTTGGAGTTGGGCGAGAATATAGCCAGAGGAGTATACTTTGCTTTGGTTGAGGCTCATCTGTGTTATGGAATTTCTTTCTGGGGTTCATGCAGTGGATAGCTTTTTCAGAGTCTCTTCGTGCTGCAGAAGAGGGCTCTTAGATACCTGTGTGGACTGCAGCCTTTTCAATCATGTAGACCTGGCTTCAGGTCACGAGGAATCTTGACGCTGTGTTCCTTGTTCATTCTGGAGACGTGTTGCTTGATGCAGTCGAAGTACCGTGATTCTATTGTTTCTCATAGTTCTCTGAACCCTACCAGATCTTCCCATTTAGTATCGCTGCCCATACCGCATTCTGCCTTGACCAAGAGTTCTCTTTTCTATGAAAGTAAGAAAATTTTTAATCACCTTCCTCTTGATTTAAGAAAAATCGACAATCGGAACAGATTTAAGGTAAGGGTAAAGGGTCTTTTATTGAGTAAGGCATACTATAATATGGAAGAATATTGGAGTGATAATTTCGAGCTGTGATACTTTGCCTATTACTCATATTATTTTATTGTTAATTTGGTCTTATTTTTATCTTTTCATGTAACAGTGTTTCTGACAGTGACTATGTTAATAACCTATGTTTGTACCCTATAGTTATGTTTGTCCTAAAATGTTTTAGTAAATGTGTTAAGTATGATTGTGTAAAAAATTTTATTATTAAATAACCTATTATTAAATTTTTCTTAATTTCTTTATGTGAAAATCAAATTTTATTATGTTTTTAACTCAATTTTTAATCTGGAATGTATGTAATTGCCTTATTGATTTATTTTAATTTTTGTATTTCAAAGCTTTGTCAATAAGTTAGATTATGTACTTTGGACAATAAAGCATATTTTGAATTTGAATTTGAAACACAGTATTATAGAGAAAGTCGATAATTTCGCAGAAAGTTTTTACTTATTGTTACATAGTACCAGTGGCCCATCAAATATAACAGGGTTATCTGCCTCATCTGCAACAGGACAATGGGAATATTTACTATTTTTCATATTTTTATAATCTTGGACTACACACACACACAAAATTTTATGTACATGACCAAAACAAAATTAAAATTTTCAAGAAACAAGACACAAAATGAAAATCGAAAATGACACTTCTCGTTCGATTCTCAAACTATGCAGGCCCACTCCAATATCTTCCTTCTGCGAGGTGCAACTTTTGGAGTAAACTCTTTTTACTCCACTCCGTAATAGTCGAACGCTGAAAGAGTTATTCCATTTGCACGAAAAGTTTACCCAAACCGCTGGAGTACCTTTAGGTATGCATGGAGTGAATGGCGTGAGCATCGCGAACGCGCTTTTTTGTAACGGAGAATATATCATAGACGCATGATATTTTTCAGTATCAATTGAATCGTCATAGATGTTATTTACTACGCGCTATAGTGATAAACCTGTCCACTGATTGAAGAAATACGTGAATTCGATGCAGCATTCCAAGTGTTGGACCGAGATTCTGTATCTCGGATACGCGTATCTCGCATACAGTATTCCCGTGTGAAAGAGCTCTAAGTGATTCCATTAAATTAAAAAAGAACTTTACCGTTTGGTGGAAAACTTTCTCAAAAATCTTTTGATGACAGAGTGGCCAGATTTATAGTTGAGCCGATCGCGGTCATCTATTTCTATAATATCACACTAAAGTTTTCAAGATATGTTTGAAGGTATGAACGTCTCCGTGATGGATGGATCGAAGTGGCGGTAAAAAAAATTTTTACCTTATATATGAGTGTGCCTCAAGATATAAAACAAAGAATTGCCCAAACAGGTTACGTCTGCACCACTGCACATATATGGTTTTCCAAAACGCGTAGTTTCTTAGGCGTCACCTTCCACTGTCTTGATGAAAATTAAGTACACTCTAGTGCTTTGGCATGCAAAAGATTTGAGGGAGCACATTCATACGACAGAATTGCCGATGTTTTGGATGAAATTAATAAGAATCTTCAGCTTAACTCTAGCAAGAAATTGGAAACAGTTACGGATAATGGATCTAATTTCGTAAAATGCTTTACGAAATGTGTGTTAATAATAAATGTTTCTTCCTGCACTAATGATGAACCGCTGCCGTCAGAGGAGGAGTTGAGTTTTGCAGATAATATGGATGATGACATTGAAGAAAATATTCCAAATTTTCATTTTAATGAAATTGTTTTTGGCAATTCAGTTTACCGAAAATGACGTCAGTAATGAAAATACAGATGTAAGATTTTTACCGCAGCATTTGCGATGTGTGTCGCATATCACGAGGATATTTATAATTATGAAACTAGAAATAGGGGTAATATGTAGTGATGATTGAAGAGATATCAGAGTGGTCCAGGTTACGAAATGTTCTTCCTATGGAAATAAGTGATATCTGCCCTACAAACAGTTCAAAGATAAAATAATTAATATTATCTACTACTACTACTACTACTACTACTACTACTACTACTACTAATAATAATAATAATAATAATAATAATAATAATAATAATAATAATAATAATAATAATAATAATAAGAGATACCCATAACTGGAGGGAACCCTGGTTCTGTATTGCGATGCACCCTCTATACCAGCAGCTGAATTCTACTTCCTATGGATACAGTATCAAAAACAACAACGAGGCAGGAGAGAAAGTCAATCATTTGCTCTATATGGATGACCTAAAACTTACGGGAGCTACCAAAAATCAGCGAACAAATGTTGAAGATTGTAGAACAATACGTACAGGGAACATCGTACGAGGTAAAGTATGTCCAGGTCACTTTTAACTTAGGGACGACCAGAACATCGAGGCAATAAAGGGAGATGAATTTTACAAGTACCTCGGAATGAAACAAACAATGCCCATAGCACATGGCGCAATGAAGGCTGAATTAACAGCAGAATTTACTAGAAGGATAAAACGTTTGGCAAAAACTCAACTTAACAGCAAAAATATCTGCAAGGCTATCGATACTTATGTCGTCTCAATTCTTGGATACTCGTTTGGATTGGTAGCATGGACCGGCACTGACATTGATAATCTCCAGCAGAAAACAAGAACCTTACTTACAAAAGCACACAAACACCATCCGAGGAGCGCAGTGGAACGTAGAACCTTGCCAAGACATCTAGGTAGAAGAGGTCTAGCGGATCTACGTAAACAATTGGATCGGTAAATAAATAATTTGCGCGATTATTTTCACCGGAGAGCGAATTCCTCAGAAGTTCTAGGGCAGCTTGTAACGCACAGGACTCTACACCACTGCTTTTAAAAGAACACCAGGTTCAAGACTGCCATCATACCGACCTTGAGAAAATACGAGTGTGGAAGGAAAAACCCATACATGAGACGCATGCGAATGAGGCTACCTAGGATCACGTCGACAATATACCGTCGAACTATTGGTTAGTTCCAGGACAAATGTCCCCCGAAACCGAGGCCTTCTGCTGGCTATTCAAGATCAAAAGGTAAGTTACTGTAAATACACTCCTCAATCTGTTGTAGAAAGTAACAAATATAAGATCTACTGGGACTGCACTGTGCTTACTGACGAGACGGCGGCGACCCACAATAGACCGCGGACATCATTATCGTAGATAGGCGAGCCAAGGAAGCCACGCTGATCGACATCGTCATACCCAACAACAACAATTTGCAGGTCAAGCACGCCGAAAAGATCGCCAAATATCGAGATTTACAAGAGAAAATCCGGCAACATGAGGAATGGAGAGAGCAAGAACGGGGCCAATCATTGTGTCATCAACAGGACTCATTCCAAAGAACCTGTTAATAAACATCAAGGAACTCGGATTGAGCGAATATCTCTTCATCTCAAATTGATGCACAAAGCCGTACTTCTCGCAACAGCCCGTACCGTCCGAGAATTTGTAGGAAATCCGTAGATTCCACCAAGGACCCGATAACATGGAAAGGGTTCCCTCAGAGCTTAATCCTTTTGATATTCGGGATATCTGGGATAAGTGAATGTTCCCCTTAGAGGGAGTTTCAATACCGTAATGCTAAACCACAATAATAATAATAATAATAATAATGTAAAAAAAAATTGAAGACAATTTGTAGACAAAGCTAGAGCTACAGTATAACACATAAAAAACATATAAAAACACAAATAGAGACATACAATGAAGAAGGAAAAGAAAAATCAAACTATACAAAACTTTATACGATTGTGTAGTAGGTATAACACTTCCAATTTTTTTGTATTTCCACTTTGTTTCAAGTTTTGTATTACAAATGTTTATATGTTAGTATTATAATCTAAACGGTATACTTTAAAGCGAAAAATTTATATTTTGACATATCTCTATTTTCTAATCAATGTAATTTTTCCGTCACGTTATTAAAAAGAAGTTGCCGATTTTCCATGATACAGACATACTCTTAGGTATCATCGGCAACAGCGCGGCAGTAGCGGTAAGTAATAGTACGGCTTGCGCACTATTTTATAAGAGAAGGAAGAAGAAGGAGAACGATGTTGGCGTCTTCGTATTTAGTAAACAAATCTGTCTATATTTTTTTACATGTCTTTGAGCAAGACCACTGTTTCATCCAATGAAAACATGCAATAAGAACGTGAACACGACGTTGCCACCATTAACACAAATTATGATTCGTTGGCCAAATGCTCTCCCGTTAATATTATAATATCTGTTGGCAAGTGATTTAATTGCAATATGAAAAACTAGTTATTTATGTTTATTTTAAATGTGGATTAATGCTTTACATAGATAAAACTAAAATATTTTATTTTTTATGAGATAAAGTAATTAATGTCTTAATATGGGCCTTTATTACAATGGAAAGGATCAGTTAAAAATTCATATCGAAAACTAGATGTGATACATGTGATTACTATTCTTTCACTTGTCTACACGGCTCTGCAATAAAACAAAATAAGAAAACGCTACTTCATAATCAATAATATTTATTAGTGTTACTTAAATCTTAAATGTAAATATAAACAGAATTATAAAAAAAAAATAAAATATATAGGAGAAAACAAAAACACAAAATAGGTATTATACAAGTATTATAAAATTAACCAACCAACCAACCAAGAAAATAAGGCTTAATATAAACATTGTCTTTATAAGAAGTAAAACAATGGTATAAGCAAGTCCATCTTCATTGAATTATTTGATTTGATTTTGTATAAAAAAATTGTTCCCGTACATAAACAGGATATATAAAATATTAAAAATAGAGGATATTTTAGACGCCTTTCTTTTTTTGAACCTAGTATACGTCAAATGGCTTTAAGGAACAAGAATGCTGTCATGTTTGTATGTAGTTAAGGATCTCAGTCAAAGCCGAGAATAACAACCGCAGAGAAGCGGCAAATCCCGTCGGCACCTTTGAAGTTGGAGAGCCAAGTTCAATTTGTCATATGTGACAGATGGCCGGTTTAATACACTGAGATAAAACTAATGAAGGGAAAAGAAATGCTATACACCGATAAAACATGTAATTAATTACAAATAACCCAAAGTTGATTCGAGGACTAACCCAAACTAACCAAATCTCTTAAAATTGATTATAACGTATCGGAACCGGTATCAAATGATTAAAATAAGTTGAGACTAATTGAAACTATCCGAAAGTTGATTCGACGACTAACCCAAACTAACTAACTCTATTAAAATTGATTATTGCGTGTCGAAACCGCTTCAAATGACTAAAATAAGTTGAGAGTAAGTGAAACTTACCGAAAGTTGATTGGACTACTAACCCAAACTAACCAAATCTATCAAAATTGATTATAACGTATCGGAACCGGTTCAAGTGACTAAAATAAGTTGAGACTAAGTGAAACTAACCGAAAGTTGATTGGACGACTAACCCAAACTAACCAAATCTATTAAAATGGATTATGGCGTATCGGAACCGGTCCGGATGTAAAAATCAGTTACACGTACTATTAACATATGTCAAAAGAAATAAGTAATGGTATATACGAATATTTCATGATGGATATTGTAACAATCATTTGGATATGCTCGTTCCAATGTCAGTAATTATGAATTTTCTGTAACAATTCGCGGTTAAATATCTAAAAACAATTCATTTATTTTCGTACATTCGCAAACTTCAATATAATCTAGCACACCATTGGAATTATTTTAATGTAATTGATTTGTCTATGCCACTGGACTGCAGGCATACAGTTTTTGTAATCCCAAATATGATTGCCGGAATGTTCAATTTAATATGAAAAGTTGGAGATGTAGATAGGCAACTAACAATGCATCTATTAATTTTACAGACTTTCTTTAGTTTGTGACATGACTACGTGCTTTGTTTTGACAGTTACATAATTCAGAATGTTTTGTGAATGAGGTTTGATTGAGTTTTTCGCGGAATTTTCTAATTAGGAAGTTAATTCGTGATTACTTAGTTGGTGGTATTTGAATTGACCTCGTATCGACTCGGGTTTTGTAGGTTGGTCTCGTGTCATCCTGCGGAAGTTAGTTTTTATGAGTTTTGGTGAATAAAACCGATTGTTGCTGAAGCAGAAGTCCCTTTTCGTATAGACCTTAAGGGTGTAAAGGCGGTGACAACGGCGTCAAGAATGTGTTAATTTCCTTGGAAATTGATAGCAGCTAGGCTGGATATAATAATTTTTGACTCCAATGGCATTTTAGTATGGATTAGCCGACACTGAAGGAGAGCCGAACATCAGGTAATTAATTGAGTGATGGCGAGTTTTTTTTAGCAGCACGAGGACGCCATTTTGAGACGTCTTATGTTCGTTTTCTATTTCAGGCTCTTAATTCTACCTTGAAGTTTAATCTTAATTCTACCTTGAAGTTTAATCTTAATTCTACCTTGAAATTTAATCTTAACTCTACCTACATAACTTTACTCTAATTGTAACTTCAACTCTGATGGGATCCTGAATTTGAACTGGTTCGAGTGAGTACTAAATTTCAATTCATATGGGCAAATGAGGAGACTATAGGGGAGGATCAGGAGATTCACAGACGCGTTCCATTCCAATCGTAGCCTGGTGGGTAGCAATGTAATTGTTGGTTGGAAAGTGGAAATTACATGGTCGGGATGACTCCGTGGTTATGAAACCACTTTGCTGAAGAAGCGTTTTGGAGCCCTGAGCATTCTCGTCTGGAATAAGATAAGTGATCCTTTTTACCTTTTAGAAATGTTTGCACAATTCCTCATTATTTCATCTTTTTTAAACTGAAAAACCAACATTTCAAAATTTAATTCTAAGTATCTTTACTGTATCTATATCTTACCTTTATCTTACCTTTGCTTTATCTTGTATATTTACCTTATTGTACAGTTATCTTACCGTAATCTCAACACGATCTTTAACTTTAAGCCTTGTAACTTGGATTTTGATCTTATCAATCAAATTTTGTACATTTATCTCTTTGTAAATTAATCTACTGTATCTCAAAACGAGATTATCTCTTTTTAACTTTAAGCCTCTTACTTGGATTTTGATATGATCAATCAAAATAATTATCTTTAGTAAGTACCTACTATGTATTATAGAGATTGGATACTCATGTACATACTCAATATTAATCTCGGAAATTTCCATTTGTAAATTTTTGTAAACTACTGTTTCTTACTTATCTTTACTCTAGTTACTACAGAACAAGTAGTGATATTATTCGGCTATATTTAAATTTTTCAAGGGTAAGCCCTAAATTTAATATAAATTAAATTTCTCTTAAATTATCTCCCAATTAGACATATTTTCTAAATAAAATATGTGATTGAAGTTCTTCTTAAGTACTGCTTATTTTATCTTACCTAGGTATACAAATTGTTAATTGGTAAAACATTTTGATTATAATTACTTGAGATTACTATGGGATTATGTATTGAAATATTTTGACTTATTAATGAGCTGATCGTAACTTATGGGCTATTCGCTTATCAGAATCATTAATTTTAATTAGGGTCGTAAAGAAAATTTCATATACTACGATCTCATTATATTGTAATCTAGAATCAATATTGTTGAGTATTGCTTATTCTATCTTACCTATACCAAGCGTAATTGGTGGTTGGAATTAAGATGTAATTTTGAAAAGATACTCAGTAGAGTCAAAGATTATTATTAAAATTTTTGAGGGAAAGCATATCTTTTATTTCTTGCGTTTACTTTCCTTACATTGGTGTCTTATTATGGATAATGTAATCTGACAATTTATCTTATCTTTTCTTATCTTTCGGTCTACTCTAGATCTGGCGCCCACATTTAATTGAATTTTCAGAATTCGAACTCACACCCCTAGTGCCACCGCATAAGACATATCTGAGCAGCGACAGGGTAACTCAAGGAACGTTTAACTCTCACTTTTACTTATACAAATAATTTCAATTAAAATCGAAATAAAATTTCAGAAATAAAAGGTGAAAAGGGTTAATGTTATAATATATCGTTGTAATGTCATTGTAATACGTCAAAATGTATGTTAAAATATTGTAAATTCATTCCTTATTAAAAGACGACTATGTACGATTCTGTCAATCAAACGTTTTAAGAAAATATCAAATGTGACAGATGAATATATTCGTCAATATTTCCCTTATTATAAGATATCGAAAAATTGTTTAACAAAAGATTTGCATTTTTCGATGCTTGTATCGTTTGGAAATAAAATATATATATATATATAT
>MU183271.1:141446-166671 GCA_016904865.1 Pissodes strobi | reverse complement strand
CAATCGCGGACGCAGTCGGTTAGCGAGCATTGAATATAGCTCCGTGAATAATCGTGTATTTTTGTATAGTTTAAGCTAAATTTAATTTTAAAAGTTAACGTCTATGTACTTGGTAGTGATGTCTGTATAATTGAACATTTTAGTTTGTGTTTTTAAACTGTGATTGAAGCCAATAAATGTGATGAATACCGTTATCGTTTTTGGCCGATGAGCGTTGTTTACATTTTTTATTTCACAGCTACGTTCCCAGTTACGGTTGATTTTCTGTGTATTTTTCGTTCTGAAAATAAATAGGAAAATGAATAGAAATTTTAAGTGTTGCAAAAACAAAGATTTTTCAAATTTTTTCTGCATTTTTTGTAATTCTGTTTTCCATCCCAGTTGTTTGGAAAGACTGTCAGATGTGGTAAGATTGCACGGTTACAAAATTCTATGTTCAGAAAAGTGCCAAAATGATTTCAACGAAGAGGAAAATGAAAAAAAGATGCTTAAAGACCAAATAGAGGACTTAATCAAGGACATTAACGTAAAAGATCGATTTATTGACAGACTAAAGCGAAATAGTCAGGTATTTGAAAATGACGTTTCGGAGGCGGAAAAGAAGTTTTCTTTGCATATTGAAAACTTAAATAAGCAAAATGATCAGTTACGTGATAGTATGCAGGAATTAAAAACCAGGGAATTGGAACTTTTAATGGAAGTAAATTTGTGTAATACTAGTAGGCAAGAACTAAATTCGAAAATTAATGATTTAACTCTTCTAAATAAAAATCTGATAAACACAATAAATATTATTGAAAAGGAAAATGCTGTGTATCTTGAAGAAAAAACCAAATTGCATAAGGAGGTGGATGAGTTAAATAACATGGCTAAACAAATGGTTACATCAATTAAGGTATTAGAAGAAGAAAATAAGAGCAACTTTCAAAAAACAAATAAAGTTGAAGACGTCAGTAACAAAAATTCTTTAATACCATCTTCCCTTGTTGCCACCAATCAAGCTGCGAAAAGATCTA
Source organism: Pissodes strobi (assembly GCA_016904865.1). Taxonomy (NCBI): domain Eukaryota; kingdom Metazoa; phylum Arthropoda; class Insecta; order Coleoptera; family Curculionidae; genus Pissodes; species Pissodes strobi. The sequence continues at coordinate 165,655 of MU183271.1, read as the reverse complement.
TTCGTTATAAAGTAAATAAGCGGAAAATTCTCATACTGGGGGATCAAACAGTTTTTGGTTTGAATAAATCATTGACCAGGACAGTTATAGGTACTCAATTTAATATTGAGTCATTAGTGAAACCAAATGCAGGGCAGGAACAGGTTCTGGAAAACCTTACTGGACTAACCAAAGACTTTACTGATAAGGACTTCGTAATAGTGGGATGTGGTACTAATGACTTGCTTTGTGGAAATTATCCCAAAATGAGACATATTAATAATAAAATTAAAGGATGTCTTCATACTAATTTAATATTTTTATCTGCAACTGGACCATATAAACAAGTAATGAAATATAACGAAAAGTTATACAATTTTTTAAATTATGTAAACAGATGTACTGAAAATTGTGTTTTATATGTTAATATTTGTAATAAGTTAGGTAGGAAGATGGGCAATAATAATGTCACCGAGTTCTTAAAGGGTATTATGGGTCAGGAATTATATAACCATAAAAGGAATAAAACGTTAATTCATTTAAAAATAACTAAAAATGTGGTTTCAAATCTGTCAACTGGCACAAATGGTGATCTATTGCAGGAATTCAGTGGCAGTACCGAGATGGCAGATGATATCGTTTTTTGCACTAATGATGAACCTGCTGTTAATGAAATCTTAAATAAGTCTTTGAATTTTCAGAACTCAAACGACATAACAGAAATAACTTAACGAAAATAAAGGTTTATTATCAAAATTGCAGGGGTGTAAAAACAAAATTAGAAGTACTTAAATTGAATTTATTAAATCATGATGGCGATATAATTGCACTAACAGAGACATGGTTAAACTGTTCTGTAAAGAACAATGAATTTAATATAGATAAAACAATATTTCGAAAGGATAGAGATCAAATACTTACGGGTAAAAAACAAGGTGGGGGTGTTTTATTAGCTTTAAATAACAAATTTATAGCAATGCAATGTGATATATTCGATGATGAACTTGAAGCTTTGTGTGTTAAAATTAGCCTTGACCAGAGAGAATTTGTGTACATTGTGGTTGTCTACTTTGTACCTGGATGTAGTGTGGATGTTTACCACCGATTTTATAATTGTATTGAAACTAACCTTTTTGACTGTAAATGTTTAATTTTAGGGGATTTTAATTTTCGTGGCCTCGTATTGAATGTTCGTAACGTCCCTATATGTGATTTTGCCAGCTTTTTAGAGTTTACTAATTTTTTACAGATTAACGATGTACGTAATGTTTTTAATATTATGTTAGATCTAGTTATAGTAAGCCCCCATTTACAGGGCTCTTTGGTGAGGCCTGGGGATGACCCATTGTTGCCTGTTGACCAGTTCCATCCTGTGTTATCAATTGAAGTAAATATACATAATAAGTTCGAGGAGTGTGAACAAGTAATAAACGAAAAATTTAATTTTAAAAAAGCAAACTTTGAAAAGATGTACATGTTATTTCAAAGCCAAAATTGGAATAGTATTTATGATTGTTATGATGTTGATGAATGTGTGAGCAATTTTTATCAAATTCTTAATAATATCTTTTTGGAATGTGTACCTATGTCAACCCAAGTTGGGAAAGTCTTTCCTGTGTGGTACAATGGTCAAATCATTAAAATGGTTAAAACTAAGGAAAAATTTTTAAGTAAATTCAAAAAAACTAACCTTAGTTTTTGGGGTGTTAAATATAAAGAGATTAGGAAAAAAATCAAGTCAAATATAAAACAATCTTACATAGAATATAAAAGGAAAGCTGAATCAAGTATGTATACAGATCCTAAATATTTCTGGTCTTATATCCGTAATTTAAAAAATGATGACGGTATACCTGCCCAAATGTATTATAACAATCATTCTGTAAATGGCACCAAAAATATTGCAAATTTGTTCGCCCAGTATTTTTGTTCCACGTTTTCAACCGATATACCTCCGTCTCATGAGAAGGAATGTTCCAAGGATTTCTTTTGTTATAGACCGATCACAGAGACGGAAATTAAAAATGCCATTAAGAAATTGAAGGGAAACAAATCCATTGGACCTGATGGGATTCCTGGATATATTGTTAAGGGCTGTAGTGATTTCTTGGTAACGCCTCTTTCGCACATTTTTAACTTATGTTTACAAACTTCAACTTATCCTAAAGAGTGGCGTATAAGTAAGGTCATACCAATATTAAAAAAAGGGGCCAGGAATGAAGTGAAAAATTATCGACCAGTTACTATATTAAATAGTGCATCTAAAGTTTTTGAAATTGTCCTGTTTGATCGATTGTATGAGGAGGTTAAGTATATTATATCCGAAAGTCAACATGGTTTTTTATCTAAAAAATCTACATTAACTAACTTAATAACTTTTTGCCAATATGTACACAATGCTTTTAATAAAAAAAAGCAGGTTGATGTGATCTACACCGACATGGAGAAGGCTTTTGATAAAGTCAAACATAGCCATATAGTGAGATCTCTCTATGAGAGTAATGTGACAATTATTTTAATCAAAATACTTATATCTTATTTAACTGATAGGCAACAATATGTTGAGGTCAAGGGTGCTAGGTCTAATCTTTATGCTAGTACGTCAGGGGTTCCCCAAGGATCAAATTTGGGACCTCTGCTGTTTCTGATTGCTATAAATGCCATATTATGTTCTGTGGGTAATTCAAAGGCCTTACTTTTTGCTGATGACCTTAAAATCTACATGGAAATTACTTCCTTGGAGGATTGCTTCTGTTTGCAAAGAGATCTGGAATGTGTGGTGAGCTGGTGTAAATTGCATCATTTTAGTTTTAATGAAAATAAGTGTTCCTCTATGTCTTTAACTCTTAATAAAAACGTAATTAAATATGCTTACACTATTAATGGTACGCAACTACAGGACTGCAAGCACGAAAAAGATTTGGGTGTCATGGTGGACTGTAATCTGGCTTTTACGGATCACATTGTGGATATGGTTAATAGGGCACATAAAACGATGGGATTTGTCATCAGGTCTACCAAGGGTTTCAGTGTTGAGTGTTGTATAAAATTGTTTGACAGTCTGGTGTTGCCGGTGTTGGAGTATTGTTGCATTATATGGTCTCCACAATATGAGGTGTGGACTGAGACCATTGAGGGCGTGCAACGTAAATTCCTAAAATACATGTTTTTTAAAAAGTATGGATATTATCCGAACCAAGGATTCAACCATCTGTTATTATTACAGGAATTCAACAGGCTATCTTTGGAGAATCGTCACACCAAAACCTGTCTCGTATATATGTATAAAATTTTAACCAACAAAATTAACTCTCCAGAAATACTTTCAATGCTTCCGTTTTTTGCCAACACTAATAACACCAGACAGAGAAAGACTTTTAATTTGGACTTTCCTAGGACGAATATTTTTAAAAACTCACCAATTTACAAAATGTGCAACTTCTTTAATATTTATGCGGGTGACTTGGACCTAGATTTAATTAGTTTAAAGAGGTTTTCAAAACTGATAAATGATAGATTGTACGCCTCTCAGATGTAATCATTAGCTTTATAACTTGATCTGTTTCTGGGTTAGATTATCACTATTTTTTTACTATTGTTCATTCTGATATTTGTGGATGGATAAGCTATATTGGTGTATTTACTTTATTCAAATTTATTAGATGTTAGTATTAGAATGGTATCTGTAATTGGCCTTTTGGCTGTTGATGCTGTTATTATGAATAAATAAATAAAATAAATAAATAAATATATATATATATATATATATATAAATAAAATATGACACGTGCAACTGTCGCATTTGATAGTTACAGCTGTCAAATTCGTTTTTTATTAATATGACATATGTCAAAATACATTGTTAACATTTTGACATATTTAGGTATTATATCTTGACATATATTTTTAATCATTAAAGAATGCAATGTAATAGGGTGCGAAACTAAAACAAGTAAAGAAGGTGGATGATCACCAAATTGATATGTTCCACTTAAAAGTACCATACCTTCGTTGGGCTCCAACATTCACTAAATCTTTGACGTAACGGATGCAGACATGCGCCTACGCCGCTCTTTCATAACATTTTTCAAAAAGGTTCGAATTCTTCTAAATTAAAAATCGGTAATTGATAGAGTAATAAAAGCTATACAAAAATTGCCGTATATTTGTTTCTGTTTAGTTAATAATTAATTAAAAAAAAATTACTGAAATACAATAGGAATCCGAGAAAGTTTGATTCATTTATTCGAAATAACTTTGTTATTAAAGGTTCTATCGAAAAAAAGTATCAAGATATATAGTACAGACATTCAAAACATATTTTTCTGCACAAACCAATTTATTCCAACTGTCACTATTCTATAGATAATTGAAAATATATCTGAAACATATATCGTGTTCATTTATAACATTTTTTCATTGTTTTCATGTGTCAAGGTCAAATATGGTTGTTATCCTATAAAATATTGGTTAATCATATTTACATTTACACAAACAGTTAGCATAAAACAATGGGTTAATTTAAGAAGATCGTCATAATAATATATATTTAATGAATAATTTAGACATATTATTTTAAAAAAATGGCATATGTCAAATGACGACATTAAAGTAGTGGTAAAAAATAAAAACTTATGTAACATATCTCACTGTCATATTAACCCATAATATGTAACATAAAATTGGCTACATTTTTTAATGATTAAAAATATATGTCAAAATATAGTACTTAAATATGTCAAAATGCTAACAATGTATTTTGACATATATCAGATTAATATAAACGAATTTAACAGCAGTAACTGTCAAATGTGACAGCTGTACGCGTCAGATTTTATTTCCAAACGATAGAGCATCGAAAAATACAAACGTTTTGTTAAACATTTTTTTCGATATCTGTTATATTAAGGGAAATATTGACGAATATATTCATCTGTCACATTTGACATTTTCTTAAAACGTTTGATTGACAGAATCGTACATAGTCGTATTTTAATAAGGAATGAATTTACAATATTTTAACATACATGTTGACATAAATATTACAATGATATTACGACGATATATCCATCATGACATATTCGTATATATGTAATTATTTGTTTTTTTTTGACATATCTTAATAGTACGTGTAACTGCTTGACTTTTTACATCCGGACCGGTTCCGATACGTTATAATCAATTTTAATAGATTTGGTTAGTTTGGGTTAGTCGTCCAATCAACTTTCGGTTAGTTTCACTTAGTCTCAACTTATTTTAGTCATTTGAACCGGTTCCGATACGTTATAATCAATTTTGATAGATTTGGTTAGTTTGGGTTAGTGGTCCAATCAACTTGCGGTTAGTTTCACTTATTCTCAACTTATTTTAGTCATTTGAAGCGGTGTCGATACGTTAAAATCAATTTTAATAGATTTGGTCAGTTTAGGTTAGTCGTCGATTCAACTTTCGGTTAGTTTCACTTAGTCTCAACTTATTTTAATCATTTATTGAACCGGTTCCGATACGTTATAATCAATTTCAATATCCGGGGAGGTGGGGTATAATTCCTACCCCCACTGATGACCCCGTGATACGGGGTCATCACTCGTCATATTTTCGATCCGAGGCTCCGTTGCAGAGATTGGTAAAACATGTTTTCCCCCAAAATCCCCCCTTAAATTAGAGCCCCCGCCCCCATGAGGTACCATACAAATTTCGACCCCATAGCTCTTCCCGTTCTACCGAAATGAATTATTTTAGTTTCTTTTTTCTCACCCCTCTCCTGGCCGAACGGGGGGGGGGGAGGTGTACGGGGTCCAGTTTTCATCCAGGTTCGTCATTTTACCCCGGCTACATGTCCTAAAAATTTCAGCCCTCTAGCTATACTGGAACATGCTTAATTAAAGGGGCGTTTCAATTTGATAAGCGTTTAATTTTTTCTGACTTTACCCTCGTTTAAGAAGTCACTTCAATAATAAACCAAAGGAGACGCGTTCACGCAAAAATTTTGTCGTCGACGACTGTACTAAACAAATCTCGGACTAAAGTAAACTGACAAGCACGTGGAGATGACAGTTGGCCGGTTTACCTCCCACTCCAAATTTTTGGGCGGGATTTATGTAGTCGCTTCTCTGTGGTTGTTATTCTCGGGTCAAAGAAAAGTCAGAGAATTGGCTATCTTGACCTTAGAAATGCCAAGGATATCTGAATAAGACTTAGAAAATGTCTTAACCTGGGATTTTTTATTTCACTTCATGAGTCGGTGCATTTAATCTGTTACTAGTTTGAAAAAATGGTTATATTTCTGTGTTGCATATTAAAATATACTTTCCGAGAAAAAATAAAAGAATTAATTTTTTTGACCAAGAAGACATTTTCGTTGAAAAGTCCATTTTCCTGGCATTCTCGAGCCAGAAAAGCATTTAAAAAGTTCTTCTCCTGGAAATCCCTATTGAACTTAGTTTTTTTCGATCCTCGCTTAAATTAGACATGCCCAAAAAAATCATAAAAGTGTTTTCGACAATAATCGTGAATAAAGCGAAATTTTGAAAAATCCCATATTCGACGTAATAACTCGCAAACGGAATATCTGATCCTGAAAGACGACTTACCATCTGCTGCAGCTGCCCTCAAGTGTTACAAAAAACTATGAACTCTCAAATTTCCACTCTTAGCCGTTTTCGAGAAAAATAAAAGTGAAATAATAGGACTTTACCCGAATGAGCGTAAAATAGCCGAGGGTAGACACCATAGTCTTACCAGGAAAAAACGTGCCTAAAGAAGTTTTTACTTTAAAAATTATAGCAATTTTGTTTCAATAATGGTAGAATTGATTATTTCTTGATCATACGAACGGACTGAAATAATTCAAAATATGTACATCAAATTGCATGATAGAAACAAGCCTGATTTATTTAATAAAAAATGCTTCAACATTATTTTTAAATTGTGGAAACATGCATGGTATATTTTTTGATCCATTAGACATTTAACCGTTTCCATACTTTATATCGGTCGAAATACATTTGTGCCGCTTTATTCTTACTTGTTTCTTATGGTCCTTGCGCACAACTAATTATAGCACGTGTAGTCATATCCGACTGTTAATTAATTTGAAAAACATGTACAATTTAATAGCCAGGCCTATACACACTTTGGCACGATGAGCCCGTGTCGGGTATACTTTTAATTTTCGCGTAAGTTAGTAAATCTTATAGACACAACCATAAAATAAATTAAAAGTTAACAAGCTTGAGGTACGACCTAATCTGGATTCATGTAACTATATAGTAACATGTAGTACATAACCTAGGTAGGCAATTTTTACACGAGAAACGGTGCGCATATTTAAAAAGGTGGGACACCAGTGATGGCTCGTGACGGAGGGATAAATTTTTTCTGTTGTATTTGTTTTTGTGAACAAAGCTTGCAACTTGTCACAGTCATAATTACCACTTGGAAACGAAATTACGGTGTGTTGTTTATGAATAAAACTTATATATTATATTACATAACTTTAACAGAAAACAACACACACACATTTTTGAGTAGTTTATATTACAATACAATTTCTTTCCAGCTTTGTAAATGAGGGCATTGAGTTCTTTATACAATAAAGCATAATATTTCATTTGATTTGCTTTGTCTGCACGATCAAAATAGATAAGAATTGCGACAACGTATCATTAACGAATCGTTGAAAAAAGGATTTAACGCCTTTTAAAACCTTTATCACATAACATTTTCGAAAAACCAAAAAAAAACGCGGTTGAAAGTTTTCAATGGGCTATCGTGTATATATTTTTACTTGACTCGAATACAGCCTCCCAGAACCCGGTTCCTCAAAAACGTCGAAATCGGGTATTTCTAATTCGTCCTATATTATTTATTTCCGTTCTAAATTACACGTGAACTAGCATACTTTACCTGACAGACCATTATCATTTTAGGCACGTGGATGGCACTGGCTAGGCGATATAGAGCCATCCCATTACCATTTATGCAGGTAGGCAGCACACCGTGACACTGAGCTCGTGGCTCTCGGGCGAGCCTCGTGCTCATCGTCTTCGTCAGCGGTCGTCGAGTGCGCACCGGGCACCAGGTAAATAACCCACGGCCACGCTGCCTCCGGTTTGGCGAGTGCTGCTTCTTCTTCTTCTTGTTCAAGCGGCACCTGGTCGACCGGATAGAAAAATTTTCATCTGCATTTGAATAGAACATTTATGGTTTTTGCGTCTATATATTTTTTGACTGTGAGAAGATATTTTATAAAATGTTGTTTTGCAATTTAGAGGTAAATAAATTCAACGTGAAACTTGAACGTTTTGAAGTTACTTGCAGGTCGCGTTAGTTTGGGTTAAATTGGAGATTTCGGATTTATTTATTTATTTATAATTAGACTCTTCAGTGCGGATTTAAGGATAGCTTATTACTGATCATAAAAAAGTTTTTAAAAAATGGGGCCAATCCAGAGTTGTATTTTTACAGGTATAATTATAGCAAATATATAATAGCATGTTTCGTTAAAAAAATACAATTTTAGCTTGCCCCGGTTTCATGAAAGATCTTATACAATATTTTCAACCACTAGATGTAGATGCTCATATAAATGTTGTCCTTACATGCAAACTTCGATCGAGAAGATCAGAGAAACAAGTTTTATGTATTTTCATATCTCATATCTCCACGAACAACTACAACACAACCACAGTAGTAATTGCTCATATTATTAAGTACCTAATTTCCTTTAAGATACACAATAAGTATGATATAATTAACAGCAATAATTAGCAAGGAGATTATTAAAATGGAAACAAACGACATAATTAATATTGGCACATAAACATGAACAAGACAAGAAGTTCGACTTGATACAACAAATAAAACGAGTATGACAGCTAACATGGCCTGGACGTCGTAATAATGAAATTAAAACGATGTTAGTATATTGTAATTCTTTTAAAATAGGCAAAAGGTAAAATCAGGAGAATATTATATAATGTAACGTTACCAAACATGTATGCAATGTTTATTAAGATTAATTAAACCTAGCCTAAAACCAACCACACCAACCTATAGTAAATCACAGTCTAACACAATATAACCGATATAGTCACAAAAAAAAACAAATCAACCCGATTAAAACTAACACAAACTAACCAAAATCGTTTTTAAGTGTTGTGCGTGGATACATTCCTATAATATAGGTTAGTTTCCATACGTTCAAGTGAACTTTGGGGTTCAATTTAGTGCACACTGCACATTATCATTTATTTTGTATTGAAAACTCAGATTGTCTCCAATAAATGCCTTAGTGCCCTCTTGTTTTTTCAATATCGGGAGTATTTGAGACATAAACCAGTCTTCAAAGGAATTGACGTCGAACCATCCGGATTTAGTTCGCTTTTCTGCTTTATAGCTGTTGCATAAAGGAGCAAGATTCCCAGGCTTTTGATGAATTTTGAATTTTCTCGGGGGCACGTTGGTTGTTATTATTTTTGTTGAACCGCGTCAACCAAGTTGGTTTCATCGTAATTCCGTATGTTACAACTACGAATGCCTTGGAGTTCGTGTTCTAGTTGGTTGAAAATTTTTTTCAGGATTTCTTCATCTGTAGCAGCCCGTGAATGAGTAATGTTTTTGCTACCCTCTCGGTTAATTCTTTGTGACGTTTTATAAATGACTTACACCAGTCCGGTCCTGGAAAATTGTTAAGAAAGCAATTTACTTTTCGATCTCTTTTATCCAAATAATCCTTTATGACACATCTGATATCCATACTTGACATAGGAAATCCAAAATGTTCCATAGCAATAATATGAGCTACTATAGTTTTCTCCCCTTCTGGACGAAGAACTGTTGGTCTTCCAAAGTTGCTTTTGTTCTTAGATTTACCGTGTATCTTGTTTAAGACCGAATTTCTGTGAATACCATATTTTTCTTCCGCCTGCCCGTAAGTCAGTTGCTTCAATTTTATTTCTCTTACAGCATTTTGCAAACTTTTTTTCGGTGAAATTTCTGTAAGCCCTTGCTTCCAAGGGTCTCCTATATGTTTGAGGCATACTCTGCCTTATTTATTGTTAAAAAAAATTAATTAACCGTAAATATATATATATACATATCGTGCCAAATACCCAAGTAATTAAAAATACTTACGAATTTTACTGAGGAAATTTAAAATTCTGATACACAGTAGAGAAAGTCTGCAGCGTTTCGAAAATGTTGCAAAAATGAGATGCTCTCACCAAGTAACGTTTCTCCGCGCGGGGCTTGTAGCGGATAAGATATGTGAGTCCACCTACCGGTAGAAGAATTTGGCTTTGCGCGCGGGATTTAAAACGTAGTGGGTAATTTGTTTTAAATTTCACGCTGTCACACAGTTTACCACTAGACACAAAGTATCCCCGTTATACAGTAATCAAATTTAATGTTTTTGGTTAGTTTTGCTTAGTCTCCAAAATTCGGTTCGTTTTGGTTAGTTTTAACTTACTTTAATTTTTATAACCTATTTAGTTAGTTTTAATTTAGTTTAATTATTTGATTCGTTTCCGATACGTTATAACCAATTTTAATGTTTTTGGTTAGTTTTAGTTAGTCGCCAAAATTCGCTTAATTTAAGTTATTTTCAACTTATTCTAATATTTTTAATCTGTTCCGATTATTATCTCAAAATGTTGGCCTGTCACTTAGGAGTTTCGACTTAATATCGCAAACCTTCGACTTACTATCACAAAATTTTAATTTATTATCTCGAAATTGCAACATCTCCAAATTGCTGGTTGGATTAAAATTCTGAATTTATGGCTTCATATTTCCAAAATTTTGAATTATCATCTTGAAATTTCTCATTATTTCCTTGAAATGGCAATTTGTTATTTCGGAAATTTACTTATTATAGCGAAATATAACACTTGATATATTATTATTAATTTTAAACTTATTATCTCAAAATCTTTTGACTTATCGTTTAGAAATAATGGCTTAATATCCGAAATTTTGACTTATTTTCGCGACATTTTGGCTAACTTTTTTCAAATCTCAACATCTGTAAGACATTTTCATTTATTTATTAATTTGAAATGTCTATTAATCTTCCAGGCATTTGTCTTATCGTGGAAGCTTGATTTATTATTTCAAAAATGCGACTTATCTTAGAATAGAATATGCCACTTATTATTACGAGATATCGACTTATATCTCGAACTTTCAACCCATTATCGCGGACATTAGATAGTCTCTACAAATCTATACTTATTATCTCAAAATGTTGACCTAGCATTCCGGAGTTTCGATTTAATATCGCAAACTTTTGACTTGCTATCACAAAATTTCCATTTATTATCTAGAAATTGCAACATCTCCAAATTGATGGATTAAAATACTGAATTTATGGCTTCATATCTCCAAAATTTTGGACTATTATCTCGAAATTTCAATTGGTTATCTCGAAATTGCTTCTTATTTTCTTGAAATGGCGATTTATTATTTCGGGAAGTTACTTTTCATAGCAAATTTTGATATTTGATATATTATTATCAAATTTAAAGTTATCCCAAAATCTTTTAAATTATCATTTAGAAACCAGAGCTTAATATTAAAAATTTTGATTAATTTTCAAGATATTTGGGCTAATTTTTTTCAAATCTCTACATCTGTAAGACAAATTCATTTATTATCTCGAAATGCCTATTCACTTTTCAGACTTTTGACTCATCGTGAAAACTTGACATATTATCTCAAAATTGCGATTTACCTTAGAATTTCAATTTATCGTCTTAAATATGCGACTTATTATCACGAGATATTCGAAATACCATTTTAGAATTACGACTTCGATATTCTCTCCAAATGTATACTTATTATCTCAAAATGTTGGCCTGTCACTCGGGAGTTTCGACTTAATGTCGCAAACCTTCGACTTACTATCACAAAATTTTAATTTATTATCTCGAAATTGCGCAACATCTCCAAATTGTTGAAATAAAATTCTGAACTTATTGCTTCTTGTCTCCAAAATTTTGGATTATTATCTCGAAATTGGTCCTTATTCCCTTTAAATGGCGATTTCTTATTTCGGGAATTTATTTATTATAGCGAAGTTTTACACCTGATATGTAATTATCCAATATCCAAAATTTTGACTTATTTTCACTGAATTTTGGCTAACTTTTGTTCCAAACTCAACATCTGTAAAACACTTTCATTTATTATTTCAAAATGTCTATTTATTTTTTCAGACTTATCGTGGAAGCTTGACCTATTATCTTAAAATTGGGACTTATCTTAGAACTTATATTTATTGCCTTCAATATGCGACTTATTATCAGGAGATTTGGATTTATATCTCAAATTTTCGTCCTATTATCGCGGACATTCTATATATAATTTTGGAATTTTCTCTTTAAATGTATATTATTATCTGAAAATGTTCGACCTTTGACCTATTATCACGAAATTTCAATTTATTATCTCGATATTGTAACATATACAAATTCTAATTTATTATGAAGAAATTTATTTTGAAATTTTGACTTAATATGTCGTAATTTCGACTTATACATTAAAAATTTTTATTTGTTATCTAAAAAATTGACTGTATCTAGACATGCCGATTTATTAGTTTAGAATTTTGACTTATCGAGAACACTGAATTTAAATTTTAACTTAGTATCTCGACATGTCGATTTTCTTTTCAGAATTTCGAGTTAGCGTGGAAGTTTTGACTTATTGTCTCAAAATTGCGACTTATCTTAAAATTTTCAATTTATTGTCTTGAATATGCGACTTATTATCTTGACGTTTGTACCTATTATCTCGAATCTTCGACCTATTATCGCACACATTCGATAAATCATCTTGGAATTGCCACTTAGATATTCTTTCAAATTATATTCATTATTTCAAAATCTTGGTTTGTCAATCGGGAGTTTTGGACTTAACCTTTGACTTTCTTTACACTTGATATGTAATTACCAAATTTGAACGTATTATCTCAAAATGTTATAATTTATCATTTAGAAATATGGCTTAATATCCGAAATTTTGACTTATTTTTACTGAATTTTGGCTAACTTGTTCCAAACTCAACATCTGTAAAGCGTTTTCAGTTATTATCTCGAAATGTCTATTTATTTTTTCATACTTTCGACTTATCGTGGAAGCTTGACCTATTATCTCAACATTAGGACTTATCTTGGAATTTAAATTAATTGTCTAGAATATGCAACTTATTATCAGAAGATTTGGATTTAGGTCTTGAACTTTCGACCCATTATCGCGGACATTCAATATATCATTTTGGAATTGCCACTTAGATATTATCTCAAAAATGTATACTCATTATTTCAAAATGCTGGCCTGTCATTCGACTTAATATTGCAAGCCTTGGCTTATTATAATTTACTATCTCAAAATTGCAACATCTTTAAACTCTCATTTATTATTAAGAAATTAGTTTTGAAATTTTGACTTAGTGTGTTGTAATTTCGACCTATACATTCGAAAATTTTATTTATTATCTATAAACTGCGACCGTATCTTGACATGCCGATGTATTAGTTCAAAATTTTGAGTTATCCCGAAATTTTAACTTAAAATTTCCACTTAGTATCTCGATGTGTCCAGAATTTCGAGTTATCGTGGAAGGGTTGACATATTATCTCAAAATTGCCACTTATCTGGGAATTTCGATTTATTTGCTTCAATAATCGAATTACTAACACAAGATTTGGATCTATTATCTCGAACCTTTGACCCATTATCGCGGACATTCTATATATCATTTTGGAATTGTGATTTAGATAGTCTCTCCAAATGTATACTTATTATCTTAAAATGTTGCCCGGTCACTCCGGAGTTTCGACTTAATATCGCAAAATTTTGATTTATTAACACGATATTCTAATTTATTATCTCGAAATTGCAACATCTACAAATTCTAATTTATCGTTATGAAATTGGTTCAGTTTTGAAATTTTGACTTAATATGTCGCAATTTCGACTTATACATTCGAAAATTTTATTTGTTTTGTAGAAAATACGACTGTATCTTGAAATCCAATTTATTTTTTGAGAATTTTGGCTTATCGTTAAGTTTGAACTAGCCCCTTTCATTCTTTTGGTTACTTTTGGTTAGTTGTTGATTCAACTTTCGGTGAATTTCAGTTAGTTTTAATTTATTTTAGTCATTTGAACGATTCAAATAAGTTATAACCAATTTTATTGTTTTTGGTTAGTTTTGGTTCGTCGCCAAAATTCAGTTAATTTGAGCTACTTTGGGTTCAATATTCTTAATGTGATTCGATACGTTTAAGCCCGTTTTATTGCTTTTAGTTACTTTGGTTAACCGTTCAATCAACCTTATGTTAGTTTCAGTTAGTTCCAATTTATTTTAGTCATTCGAACCGGTTCCGATATGTTATAACCAATTTAAATGTTTTTGGTTAATTTTAGTTAGTCGCTAAAATTCGGTTAATTTAGGTTAGTTTCAACTTACTTTAATATTTTTAATCTGTTCCGATACGCATCTTTTTGGTGTCTTTAGTTACTCCTTCTAAGCTTTAGTTAGTCGGTTAATTTTAGTTAGTTTTAATCCTATACGTTATAACCAATTTTAATGATTTTGGTTGGTTTTGGGTTGCCGTCGAAATTCGGTTAATTTGGGTTAGTTTTAATTTACTTAAATATTTTTAATCTGTTCCGATACGTTTAAGCCTGTTTGATGCTTTTAGTTGCTTTTTGTTAGTTTTGGTTAGTCATTCAATCAACTTTCGGTTACTTTCACTTAGTTCCAATTTATTTTAGTCATTTGAACCGGTTCCGATATGTTATAATTAAATTTAAGTATTTGGTTAGTTTTGGTTAGTCGCCAAAATTCGGTTAAAACCCAGTCAAAACCCTCTTCATCATCGTAAAGTTTTAATTACTTCGATAACATAAACAAAGATAAGGCATAAACAAACACGCATCTCTCACGCGTATGACGTCATGTGGCAAATGTAGCATGCACTTTTTCACGATTTGAGGCCCCATACTAGGATAGCAGAAACATTTTCAATGATAAAAAGCGCAAATTCGATTCAAAACAAGCTTATGTATTATTGGTGTCTTCATATAATTAATTTATTTTTGTTAATGTTTTTAAAATTATTATTGATTGTTTTTAAGGTAAAACAGAGCCTTGCCCTCAAATACAACCTTATAAGAAATAACTTGGGGAAATATTCACATGGATGACTAAAATGCAATACGTTACATAATTATACAAGTTCGCTGCCAACATTTTTTGTTACGCAGAATTGTCTTGAAATATTAACAATAATTATTGTACTCACCTATTGGGTTAGTCTTATTGTAATTATATCTCTTGTTGTGGCAGTTTTTAATTAACAGCACAAATTTATCTTTATTTTCTTTCACTCATAGTTATTAACTTCAAACACAAAAACTGTAAAAACCTTGACAAAATTCACCAAATCCGCAAATATAGTCGTAACTACGTCTATGGCGTGGCCGCGTGGCTCGATAGTAACCGACTAATATCGACCAGCGAGCCGCTGCGCTACCCTGGAAGGCGGAGCTTAGGCAATGCGCGTAGAGATCGGCGTAAACCGATGTCTGGGCTTACTACAGCTATCTTATGAGGTCAGGTAACGATTTAAGCGTTTAAAAGATAATATTTTAAACTTTTATTGTACTTTTATACTTTTGTGATTGGAAATTATTATCTATAATATTTACATAAACATTACTTCAAAAATTTAGATATATTGTAATTTTTACATATTAGGCTCATCCTCAGTTGCTTTATACGACGAGCCGCCACTTATATGGGTTAATTATAATGCATTCGAATAAGTTTTGGCAAGTTTGGGATTAATTTAAATTAGGTTTGCTTGTCAGCCAAAATAACTTAAAGTAAATCACAAACTATCACCAAAAATTTACGTACTATCAACACTATCCCGTTATCATGCAACATACATATGGGCTAATTTGGGTTAGATTTGGTTTACTTAAGTTCGTTTAGATAATATCGAGTGACTTTTGAGGTTAATTCTATTTTTTTTTTTACTTTGTACAAATTGAATACGTTCGAATGGGTTTTACTTAGTTTGGAGTTTTTCATGAGTTTATTTACTTTTTATTGGTTTGAGTTAGTCTAGATTGAGTAATACTCAGTTAATTTGAGTTAGCCTTGCTTCCACTGACTCTTGGAGAGTTTGTGGCTAACTTGAGTGATTTTTATTTATGTATTAGAATTTGGGTTAGATTAGTTCTCTTTAATTCCGTCTAAACTCAACAAAACCAACTAAAAGTCAATCACAAATGGTATGTATAACCCAAGCTATGTAGCATTTTCAAATTTTGGCATAAACAGATGCTATAGTTTTGTTTGGTTTATATTTATTTTTATTTACAAATTCAATTTAGTTTGGATTATTCCAATATAGGTAGTACAGTGTATGGAGTACATTACCTTGTTTTGTCTTGAAAGTAAT
Organism: Pissodes strobi; assembly: GCA_016904865.1. Taxonomy (NCBI): domain Eukaryota; kingdom Metazoa; phylum Arthropoda; class Insecta; order Coleoptera; family Curculionidae; genus Pissodes; species Pissodes strobi. The sequence goes on along the minus strand of MU183271.1, from coordinate 149,195 downwards.
TGAATATACTTTCTATATGTATATTTACGTGTTAGTAGTGTGTACTAGTTACTTATAATATGATAATAACATCAAGGCTGATTTTCATCCCTTGCAGAGTCGTAGGTGCTTGACAAGATTAGGAAACCTCTTTTAAAAGTTCTGGTTTTGCAATCCAATTTGCTAGGTTATTGACTTCATTGATTTAATACTTGAGCTCTCTTTTTATTACTCGGGATAATGCTCACAAGCTATTCTTTGATCTAAAAGTTAATAAACGCATAAAAATTTGTTCGATACAAATGTAACCTTGAGTATCAAACGATTTGGAGATCATAAGAGTCGTCAAATGTAGATTATAATTCGTTTATCTAATTGTGTTTTGGTGTATTGTTTCCTTTTGTTTTATTCATCTTTCGAAGAGATTTCGTGTTTTAATTTTTTAAGTGTCAAAGTGTCGTTCATCTATGAGAACTAGGCTTTACGGTAAGACAGGCACACCATATGATTTTGACAGTTAGGTCAGACAGGTTCAAAAATCGACGTTCCCAAGTAACGGTTCCTTTTAAGGCGTATTTACTTGAAGTTTGGCGAATATGGTTTAGAGCAGAAATTCGATTAACCGAGCTGTGACATGGATGGTTCTGCCTGCGCTCGGACTCGCTATTTCAACTAAGTTAAGTTGGCAGCAATGTTTCGGGGTCAAGATGTTGAAATTCGTTCCGAGTTGTTTCTTTTTACGTTAAACCGGCGAGGAGTCGAGAAGCCGAGCCGGCGTCCTTTGTGGGGCCTTTTCGAGGTGCCTCATGTTCATGGACTGGTTCTAATAGTTAGGGTCATTATTTTATGATATTTTGCTACGTTTATGTTTTTTGACTCGATGGAGGTTACCTATATAAGTTATTGTTGAGTTATTGAAATCATACCTCCACGTGGTAAATCACGAAATTTTCATGCATTCTTCGGTGGAATTAATTGTAATTTCCAATCTTTCTAGAAGAAATTATGATGCTGTTGCTCTCATATGGCCGATCTTTATAATTTACTGTTATTGGTTTTGAAGAAATGTCTCTCGAATGCCTTGTTCCACTGGCCTTTACCAGGAGGGAAAGGAGCCATAGAACCCTATAGATAGATCTATAGGAAAGATGAAAAGCTAGTTTGCTAAGACAAACAATAATTGTTTTTAGGGTCCTCTCCACGGGTGCCGATATGGCACACGTATATCGCTTTGCCTAATTTCGATATCCTTTCCAGCGTGTTTTTGGGTTAGAACCACTACTTGCGTGTCTTTGGTTTAAACCACGGATTGCGTGTCATTCCCTTATTGCTTATGATAGGTTGGATGAGGTGTAACGAGTTTGGAAAGGTCAAGTTATGATTTGAAGTGCTGTGGAGTTGCATGGACCATATATATATTAACAATGGTATAAATTTGGGGAATAAATTTAACTTACAAAAACCTACCTCATAAGTTGTAAGTAAGGCTGCCTTTGCAAAATTTGTAAGTAAGGCTGCCTCTGCAAATTTAGATTATCTACAGATTGAGTGATTATACACATATTTTATTTTATATTATTGCGGCATTATTCATGAATTTTAAACCCCGTGCGCTATTTACCATCATTCTAGTGACCTATTAATTGGTACGCAGGATATTCGCCTAACAGTTTGTATCTCACGATTGTCAATAATAGTCAATATTATGTAAGCTTCTTTTCTATTGCTTTATTGTTTATACATGTGATTGTAATTATTGTACTGTATAATTGTTGTTTTATATCAAGGGATTTCCTCATTATTAGGGAAAGAATAAAGTATTTATTTTGGGGAAAAATTATGCCTTATTGAAAAGCCCAAAAATTACTTTTCAGGATTTAATCACATTATAGTTTTTTTTCAGGTTGACTTGGTGCTGCCCAATATCTTTATTAAAGTGTACCGATGATTCACGAACCTAGCTCTCCCCTGTATAACTGGCTGCCGTTCGCATCTATAGGTAGGTTTACTAAAAGGGTTTAGGAAATGTTGCCATAGCTATCACAAAAAATATGATCAGAACTGTTCCAAACTAATCATAATTGTTATAATTGCTGAATGCAACATGCATGTAGTGTGTCCTCTGGCATCAGCTTCTGGTTTAGCAGGAAGTATACTCAGGTTTTCGGGTACCTACGTCCGGTTAAACAGGGAGGCATTATTACAAATATGGTCAAAAGGATATGAACAAAAATAGACACGCCACTGCCAGACATAAATAGGCGCACAAATAAACGCAAAAACTAGAGCAAATTCGTAATTAGTTCTTAGGTTAAAAGCTCCATAATTAGACCGGGTAATATAAAATACATACGAGGCACCTGACAGGATATCGAATCAATCTCTCGAGAGCGAGAGCCACTCGGCTAACCGTTAATTAGTCCTGAAAAACTATAATATACATAAAACTATATTCGTTTTTATGAACGGTATCAGACGTATAAACATTTATTTGTCCTTCGGATGCAGACTAATTTTACGGTGGAGGCTAAGTGCGTCCGCCATCCCCCCATTAAATCGTATTTTAGTGTGATTACTCCGTTTTGCGGTATATACTTGGTTGACGTTTTTGCAGATAAATCGTTTCTGTCCTTAGAAACGTTTCTAACTAATTTAAATTATGGGACACAAACGTTTTTTTCGATTTTTTGCATACTTATTTGTTCAAAATATGACACACCCTGTAGAAGTTTGGTGAGGCCGCCAACGGTAAATTGTTTTTGGCCTACAGGTTTTCCGTTTGTGAGATATTACATCAAATTCGCGAGAACAATTTTGTTATAAATTTATGGTCACGTACCTTTTGAATCATACTGAAATTGGCGAAAATCGGAAAATGGCGAGTATTTTTTTTGGGCATATTTTTGAAAAAAGGGCCATTTTGGGTCGTTCTAGTGCCGAAAAAGTCGCGAAGATCGAAAAAATGAGCCCACACTTCGATGAGGAATTCACAGGAGAAAAGCTGTCTATATGCTTCTCTGTTCCGAAGATGTCGCTAAAATGTACGGGGTTTTCCTTTATATTTTGACACCCTATAACCATTTCTACTTTCTCCCTTAATTTTTACATTTTTTATTTTTATATTGTTGTTTCGATTTTAATTCAAACCGTTTGGATAAATAAAAGTAAGAGTTAAATGTTCCTTTAGTTACCATCTCGCTGCTCAGATACGTCTTATTGCGGTGACACTAGGGGTGTGAGTTCGAATTCTGAAAATTCAATTTTATGGGCGCCAGGTCTAAAGTAGACCGATAGATAAGAAAAGATAAGTTAATTTGTCCAATTATATTATCCATAATAAGACACCTATGTAAGGTCAGTAAACGCAAGAAATAAAAGATGCAATGTCCTAACAATTCTTAATAATAACTTCTGACTCCTGAATACCATATCTTTAATCACTTAAAATCTCAATTTATTAGTTGTCAATATCCTGTACAGGGTGTCCCAAATTCGAGCCTCATCATTGGGATCTCGGAAACTAGGAGAGATACGAGGTCGGTTAAATGGAGGCAAAGTTGCGTAGTTTGATGCTGATCAAAATGCCACCTTACAAGTTCTGTAATGAATTTCTAGCTCAGTCACCAATTTGTGAGGATAATTAATTTATTTGATTTATTTAATTTAATTTAAATGCGAATATGGGTCGATTCAATTAACAGTTCTCCTGTTCTAAAATAGAGTTTTATCCACAATACCGAAATAGAATATTTGCACTTGACGCGCGTTTCGCTAACCATGTTAGCATCATCAGGAGATGATTAAAACTAAAAAGAGTTTTTAGTTTTAATCATCTCCTGATGATGCTAACATGGTTAGCGAAACGCGCGTCGAGTGCAAATATTCTGTTTCGGTATTGTGGATAAAACTCTGTTTTAGTGCATGTTGCCGAAGGTTCCAACCCCAACGTAGTTCTCCTGTTGATTATATTAAATATAATTGTGGGCGCCAAGTTCTTAAAGACCATGCAAACAGAGAATATCAATATTTAGATAACAATAATTAGAAATTACGAAGATAAGAATAATTCGTGTCTTATAGAACCCAGTCCTGTAGTAAATTAAAGAAGGTAAATTAAAAACAACTATATATTAACTATATGGTTAAATTACAACTTATGGTACTATGTGCACTGCAGTTATGAACATAATTGATTACTGAAGATTTAGTTTACAAAAATGATAAAGATGAAAATTGACTTAAAATTAGATTACAAATGCAATCAAATACAATTGATTACTGAGAATTTAGTTTACAAAAATGGTAAAAATTAAAATTAACTTAAAATTAGATTACAAATGCAATCAAATACAATTGATTACTGAAAATTTAATTTACCAAAATGATGAAAATTAAATTAACTTTGGTGTTAAAGATCGACAAATTTAAAAGAAATAAAATCTAGGTCTTTGCAATTCTTTTGTGTAAGTAACACGTCACCTACGTTCCCAACTGTTCTTATTATCTGCAAAGCACGTGATCGGTTGGGATCTCCTCTGGAAACCTCAACTGCCTGTACCTAAGCTTCCCTGCTATAGGCGTGTCCAGGGCTTACCAGTCATTCCAAGAATGGTTCCCAGTTGTCTGCACGAGCCTGCTATCGGATCGACTGTCACCACAATGATCCGCGTGACTGTTGTCTTGTAGGAACGTTGAACGGTTACATGAAAAAAAGAATTGGGTGTCTTAGACCGGTGTACACTGCTAATTATAATTATAATTATACAGAAGAGTGTCCTGTGGACCTCAGTTTGACATACAAGGTTTTAACCAAGAACTTGAAAATTTACTGGTTACAGCAAATGTAATCAGAACTTAAATTACCATTTAGTTCAGCAAAAATTATAAGTAACTATGATTAAATAACACTATAAATAATTACTGTTACTCAAGGTATTCCTTTTCTTTAATTAGAGATATGAAATTCAAAGAGAATGATGATTGAAATTAGAAATTTAAAAGAAAATTATGAAAAAATTATGAAACTTGTCCAACAGTGGCTCTCGGCAACTTCAAATAGAAAATCACTAGACTTTAATAAAAAAAAAATAGGAAGAACGAGGTATAACCTCTCTTAAACAAGTCTACTGACTCCAAATAGGTAATTTCTTTACTTAATTTATTAAGGTGGCCCTTGGCACATAAACAATAATTGGACGTAAATTACGTCTCAATTAATCAAAGATAAAGATAAGATAATTACTATCTCGCTTTGAGATAGGAACTAAGATAAACAATAAAGAAACAATTAAACCAGGTAAATTCACACGTGCTTAACCTCTTTAATACGTAAATTAATGCAGATACATCATGGATCAAACGTTGACACGATAAGCAATAATAATTATAGTTTAAAGCTGCAAATTAACTGAAAAAGTAATGAAATAAGTCGGAAAAGCGAAAAATTTACTATAATTAACAATATTACTAGAAAAACCCAGAGAAATTCTACTACAAATTCAATTTACTACCTTTTACAGGAAAAGATAAAATCTGCTCTGCGTTCTCGATAAATTTGGATTGAACCATTATCAAATTACACGAATTTAACCAATGAGAAACGCAACTATTCACCAAAAAAACGGTATTTAACCTTAAGTCAGCAAAAAAAATTACAATGGTTGAAATCGCAATTACTTGAAAATGCAATACAAAAGCCAAATATAACTAAGTGAATTGGAAACAATTTTTAATCATATATTTAAAGTATGAAAGGATTATTGAAAATATGCTGGATGAATAAGATATTTTGAGACCAAAAATTATTATCACTCACCGTGCCGACGTCTTCACACAAGATGAAACGAAATTCATTTCAAAATTGTACATTCTACCCATTTAAATTCAATGGTTTTTTTTCATTGGGCAGTTCAAAACACGTGACAACCGTTGTAAGAAACACGGCGTCAACTAAGGAAACATTCAAGCATTACCTATCAATATACTAAACATTGAACTGCCTATCCATATACTAAACATTGAAAACCATTGATGACTAGGTAGAATTAATGGAGCGGAATAGATTAATACTTGATAACATATATTTAACATATATTCCGTTACAGTTCAAAAATTCCGAATACTTCCGAAGATTTTTGGAAAAAAACCGAATATTCGCGATTTAATTTTTATTTTTTTATGACTCTATTTGAATAGATATAACAAAATAAATTACACATTTTCACTGCTACTTTTTATGGTCTTCCTTCAAGATGGTGTTATCAGATTTTCAAAGCGACATTTCGTCTTTGAGCTGCCATCATCAACTTTGTTTTTTTAAATACGGCCCTGGATTATTTATTACGGATTTTAAGAGCTTCTAAGGTACCAAAACCAATGTTGTATCCCACTTATTCGAAAAATTCATATTAGTGAAATTTTTTATAAGAACTCATGTGTTAGAGAGAGACAGAAAATAGAATTTTAGTAGGATTAAAAACAAAAACCTTTTTTACGCATTAACGCTTTGCATAAAGAAAGCTTAAAAACTAACATAAGAAGTGGTTAATAAATAACATAATTATTAAAGTGTAACTCAAACCATAGGCTCTAGGCTATATTTTTAGCAATTTACCCAAGTAAATAGTTGTGTGGGTCAATAGTTATAGAAGACAGAGTGAGAAATGTTTAAATTAATACTTTGTATGATCTTATAAGAAAAACGGTATGATAGAACGGGTACAATAATTATTGAGCGGACGCTCCGCTCATCAGATCTGACACCATTTGAGACATCGAATTATTAGACTGACCCAGCAAAATTAGCAGATAAATAGAAAAACTTATGATCACGTTCACGGAGGCCGATCGGTATTTCGAATTGTATTCCGACTCGTTATGAAATCTGTCCAGGAACAAAGAGACTTAATAAATTACCATTTACGTGGATATCAACCTGTCCGTAGCCCATAAAATTACCTAAAAATCCGCTTTATATAAGAAATGAGTTAATTCAGGATGGGAATAATATTCGCCATAAATTTCATTGCTCTTTTAACTAACAATAAAATTTAATGATAGTGTTATGGCTCCATTGAAAAGAAAAGATGCTGTGTATTAACGATGCTGTCAGGTAATGCATTCCGAACAGTTGACGTCATTGACTATTTCCTTCAGATTGTAATAACCAATAAAATATATTTCGTAAATTTACACCGATGAAATTGCCCGTTCCGCTAATAGAGCAGAATATTTTACGAAAATTTGCGATAATTATGTTGCTGTATGTTACTACTGTTTGTTCTTTCACAGTACTGTTATTGAGTAACATGCATTTCTAACTATTAAAACATCCAGTTTCGGGCTATTGTTCGTAGTGCCATTGTCGTAACACCCTATATGTACATATTTGACACATTTAATCTAATATCTGCACCCTATATTCTTATTTATCGACTCCGTGCTTATTTCCTTTTCATTTTCGATAGCCACTTTCTTGCTTCTTAGTGTTTAATATATGTATAATATATATTAGCAGCTACTTAGTAGTAGTATCATTGTACTTTTTACCATTTAATTGACTTTGCCAATATAAGATTGATATTATGTAAATTAAATTACGTTCGACGTTAAGTTGAACACGCAAAGCGTCAACGGCAAGATTTAATCGTTTCAAGTTGTGCTACTAAACTTACGTTCAGCGCCGCTTTAGCCACCTAATTGACTCGTCCAATCGAGCGTTACTCAGTGTCATCTTAGTTCCATAACGGCCGACTGATTTTCGCGGCAGTT